>NW_020872515.1:0-2500 GCF_003789085.1 Penaeus vannamei
TATAAGTACCTACCATACATATAGATACCATACACTACATCACACACTCACATATACGCTATGCGTTGGGTATATATATATATAATTTATGATATATATATAATATAATGTATACATAATTGTGTATATTAGTATAATATATATAATATATAATATATATATATTGTGTGTGTGTGTGTTGTGTTGTTGTGTGTGTTGTATGATATTATTTAGTATTATATTATACCTATGTATATAGATTATTATATATAATAGTATATATTATATATATAGCTATGTGGTGTGTGGTGTGTTTGTTTATCGTAATATGCTATATAGTTTATATTTATATTATATAATATATATATAACCATATATCTATATGATATGTTATATGTATAATATTTGTTATTTAGTATATGTATATTATAATTTATATATGTTTAATATATATATAATAATATATATTATAAGTATATTTATATTACCTATAGTATTATGCATATATATTAACATATATCATCTACACTGATATACATTTTATACCTATACCAAAACTAATAATTATAGAGAAAAAAGAAATTAAGGAAAATAAACTAAGAATCAAAATTGTAAAATGGTTTTTAATGTATCTATGTATTATAATATATTCATAAGTGCGTATATATAGTATATACTGTTATATATAATAATTTATATGTAATATATAGTAAGTAAAGATATATTATAAATACATACATCAATTATCATACTATTCTAGTCTACTATATGTAGTAGTTAGTAAGGTGTTAGTAAGTGATTTATAGTTATTATAGTAGTAATATATATTATAATGGTATTATATATTATTATATATTTAGATAATATTAATATATATATAATATATATATATTTTCATTAGTTTCGGACAGAAAAAACATTATTTCTTCAGTCTTGTTTTACTACTTTTTCCGCATTGGCAACACACTGGTCAACAGTCAGCACTCATTGACGAGACTTCACTGAACGACTCGCAGGCTTGCGCAAGGACGTGTTGTCTTTTGGTCAGCCAGCAGACAAAGCAGGTGAGTCAGTTACACACGGTGTTCTCTCTCCTTACTCCCTTTTACTCGTCCTTTCATCGCGTTTTCTGTTCTACCGCTTACTCCTTTCTCTTGCTTTCTCATTCCAAGTGTGTTCCTGACACTTACTCATTCGCGTCCTCAAATATTTCCCCAGTTAGTGCGTTCTCGAGGGTTGCACATAGAAGGTTAGATATATAGCTATGAACTAGTCGGAAGCAAAATTTTAGTGTTCATTGAGTCTTACAGTTGACAGGATTTAAAAAATAAATGTTTTAATGATCTGTTCCTTGAAATTATTGTTTCTCTCCACGATGACTGGCGTCACCGTTTCAATGGAATTTCGCGTGCATCCTTTATGACAAGTGTGCTGGTGGCTAAGAATGGGTCTATTGTGCAGTGGCAGGAGAGGAAAAGGGTTAACATGCGTGGCATTTTGACTGGGTGAGTGAAGTCTTAATAAGGACTTCACGCCTGGACCATGGACTAAGTCACGGTCGGCGGATAAGCGCTGAAAGGCAACTTGTTATGTGATGGGGAGAGGCGCCCTGGTGTGACTCTAGCCCAAGGGGAGCCTATCCTGAAGGAGGGAGAACCTCTAGTAACGGTGCAGAGCCCCCTGGAATGAGAGAAATAGGTAGAGATAGACTTTGGGAGAAGAATGAGATTTAGTGACCTGTTGGGAGTTAGAACCCGGGATAGTATGTGGTACCTAACATGTTGCCTTATGGCAGCTGTATCTTAAGTAGTTTGGAATGTTAAGTAACATGACTTGGGATATGATACTCCTCCACAAGGGTACCAAGAGTGCCCAACATACCTGTTTAGAAAGCTGCTGTATCTTATGTGGTCTGTTCCCACTCTTGCCAAATTTCCCCCACATTTGTCAACACCTCAGCCGCTTAGGATGGCTTTTTGCTTTCTTCCAAAAGCTCATATTTTTTTTCCTTAAATGACACAGCAGCATTGATAGATTGATTGATAAATCAAAGAAAATGGAAGGAGATAGAGAAGAAGGGAAAAAAGGAGAAAGAAAAAGAAGCAAATATCAGGTAACACGAGTCGGACACTTGAAACGACTGTGTCCAGCTTCCACGCGATCTTGCTGTGCTTGTGCGTGGCTTCCTCGGCCGAGCGCGACCTGCAGGAGGGGCACGGGCGGCTGCGGTGGGCGCCTCCCTTCGAGGGAAGAGGAAGGAGGAGGAGTGACACGGAGAGGGAAAGGGAATGGGCGAGGGAGAGGGAGAAAGGTAAGGAGTGGGAAAGAGAGAGGAAGGAGTGGGAGAGGGAGAGGGAGACGAGATGGAGTGGGAGTGGGGGAAGGAGAGGGAGAGAAAGTGGGAGTAGAGGAAAAAAGAAGAGGAGACGAAGGAGTGGGAAGAAAGAGAGGGAAAGGAAGTGGGAGAGTGAGAGGGAATGGGAGAGGGAGAGGGCAAGAGAGAGGGAGAAGAAAAAGGAGA
>NW_020872515.1:15000-17500 GCF_003789085.1 Penaeus vannamei
CAATTGCAAGATTCACAACATCGTCGCATTGCCCGCCCTAAGGGCATGAGGGGTATAGCCCCAAGGCAGTGGTGTAGCGTTTGCGGAAAGGTTGGAAAGGACCCTAATTTCGTCCCTTGCGACGCCGATGACTGCCCTAACGTGTGCCATGCCGCCTGTATTGAAATAGGAGATACTTTTAGATGCACTGACGTGGCTTCATTTAGAATTACAGCCGGTATACCCGACCCTGCCGAGTACCTGCACGCCCATCCGCACATCATGCCCTCTCTCCCTGAAGGCCATAAACCTTCTAAACAACGTGTAACAAGAGCGTGAACTCTTAATTGGCAAGAGCAAGGAAAAATTAGTGGACGAGATTTTATCTACTAAGAAAAAAAACATGAAGCAATAAATATTGCAAGGAACCTAAAGCGCTAGCGATGCCTTTGTAAAGTCACTGGATTTCATTGATACTTTGACAGCAACTGTGAACATCTGCCAGGAATAGGAGAAAAGGGGCATTGCATCCAGTGCTGAATAGGATACTGCTCCTCAAGAAGACCAAGTAAGAAATTCCTGGTGAAAAGACCTAAGCTATTAAAGAGTACCGCTAATAGGGGAAAAGGCATAGTTGAGGATCAGCCCCTCCCAGTCCTTAGATATTTTCATCAGAAACCTAAAAAAAAAAAAAAAAGACCTGCAGAGTACCAAACTGCAGAATGACCAAGGAGGGCTGGCAGTCGGTGGCCAAACCCAACGCATCAACACACAGCTAAACCCCTAGAGTTGTGTCGTGTAGCATATGCCACGGAAGGGGCTACACACCTGGAGATTGCCGCTCTAGAATAAAGTGTGAGCATCATGGAAAGAGCGACCATACCCAGTTAGAGTGTCGTTCTCGAATCACAGAGGAAAAACAGAGCATTCTTCACATCTATACTCTCTGAGAAAGCAAATCTCTCCATCTGAATATCCCACAAGATGTCAAGCTTATGTTCTTCAAAATCATAAGGAAGCAACCTATCAGTACTTCTTGAGGTGCTATATCGTCCACAATGGCAAGGAAGTTACCCAGTAGATTTAATGTCAACAAATCTGGACAATTACATGATGTAGGCTAAATGCACAAATGTTATTTTTCTTGGTGACTGGAGTCAACATTTAGTGCAAACTGCATTTCACAGTTTTCTAGTAGTGCATTGACTCTGCAACCACGTCACATTCCCTACTCATCAGTCAGGATCATCTCTAAACCCAGTGATATCAGGTATACCAGATCTGGAATTCTGTAAACCACTTAGTACTGTGGGATCTTCGGATCACCATTGTGTTCTCTCCCGTTTTGTCATTGAACCCAGCGTTGAAAACAAAAATGGCAAAGTTCTTTGGCAATGGGAAAAGGCAAACTGGGGAGAAATAAAATCTGACTTGATTAAAGAAATTTGGAAACTAATTGGTACTGTCAGTAGGACAACTAATATCATCCTTGACAACGTCATGTACCACATTCCACTACACTCGGTGACCCACAGAGTCCCCCATGGTTCGGTTCAGAATGTAGGAGAGCTACAAACGAGAAGTACAAGTTTTGGAAAAGGTTCAAAATATTACCCTCAAATCATAATAGAATATTACACAGTGAAGCATGCAAGACGTTGAGAAGAACCATCAACTGGACTAAAGGATGATGGGCCATGGACCTGAAGAACAGACTCCAGAACGGGAGTGTGGGATCTAAGCAATGGTGTATAACAAAAGACCTACAGGGCTTATCTCGTGAAGATCTGATTCCTCCTCCCACACGAGATGATGGAACCATTGCTACTAGCTCCCAAGAAAGAGCTGAAACAACATTTCTCAACTAAAATGTCAGTAGTAGGAGCTAATGACAGCACCCCAGAGATACCACTTCGCAAAAACAAGAGGATTTCTAACTTTTCTATAAAGGGAAGGGAAGTCTATAAAGTTCTCTCTTCCCTTGATGTCACAAAAGCCAGGCAGAGAGATAGAGAGAGAGAGGAAGAGAAAGGGAGAGAGAGCAAGAGAAAGAAATAGAGAGAGAGAGAAAGGAAGAGAGGAAGAGAGAAATAGATGGAGAGAGAAATAGATAGAGAGAGAGAGAGAAAGAGAAAGAGAGAGAGAGAGAGAGAGAGAAAGAGAGAGAGAGAGAGAGGGAGAGAAGATAGGAGAGAGAGAGAGAGAGACAGAGAGAGAGGAGAGAGAGAGAGAGAGAGAGAGAGAGAGAGAAAGAGGCAGAGAGAGAGAGAGAGTCATGATTACCAATAATTGACGACCCGCTCCCTCCCCCCGGGTGCCCCTCCCCCCTCCTCGAGACCCAATTCCCGAGGAAATCGTTCCAAATATTCCCGGACCGTTTCCTTTCCACTTTCGATTCATCAGCGGCCGATGAATTGAAAATTGGCAACAATTTCTTCCGCCCTTCTGCTTTCCCGCTTCTTTCTTACCAGGTTTTTCGCCTTCTCCTTGTACGTCGCCTTCCCTTCCTCCTCCCTTTCTG
>NW_020872515.1:25000-30000 GCF_003789085.1 Penaeus vannamei
TATATATATATATATATATTATATATATATATGTATGTATATATATATTATATATATATGTATATATATATATATATATATATATATATATATATGACTGTAAGAAGAGACCAACATAGCTCTCTTTTCCAGCTTCCAGGTCGCCGGGTGCCCGAGAGTGCCATGTTCCGCGGCGGCCGGCGAGGATCCGAGCGCCCGTCAGAAGCAGCCCGCCGCGCGCCAGGTGCCACTCGTGCCAGGCGCCACTCGTGCCAGGCGCAGCTGAACTTCGTGTCTCAGAATCGGATTAAAAGACACTAATCTTGTCCGTGGACATCGACGCGACAAGAGTTAGAGAAAAAAGATAAATCAAGTCTCAGGTCCCCGGGTTTCTGAAATAATTTAAGAAAAAATAGAACAGACGCTCACACGCACGGCTGTCCATCCTCGGACTCGAGACTCATGCTGAGGTCGTCCTCCATGATGGTCTCGGCCTCGAGGTCCAGCGCGCCCCCTCGCTCCCCCTCCATGAACCATACGAGGTGAGTCCGACAGGGGCGATTAAATTTCCGTCTTTGGCTGAGTGCATGGCAGGGGCGTCCTGGCGACACCTGCGCCGTGTCTGTCTAGTCATGTAGGTGATGATATAACATTCTAATCATGTGTGCTAACCCGTTCGCATTCGTGCAGGAAACAATCGCGCGACCGAGGCAGACGGGCCAGCGGGGGCGCGCCCCCCCGCAGAGGCCGCGGCCGCCTACTCAGCCTCTTCCACCGCCGCCTCCACCCACAACACCACCTCATCCACCTCCACTGCCGTCACCACCTGCGGATCCGCTACCTGCGCCTCAGCCGCACATGCAGGCACAACGGCCGCCGCCACCGCGACCGGCGGTGGCGGCGGCGGCGGCGGCTGCGGCCAGCAGGAGCCAGGCCAGTTCGCCGTCGCCCTTCGCCTCCAACGCGCCCTCCCACCCTCCTCCGCGCACCTCCTCCTCCTCCTCCAACGCCTCGGCCTCCACCGCCTCCTCCTCCTCCTCCAGTTCTCGCACGCCCTCCAACACCACCAACCACCGCGGCTCCATCACGCCCACCACCACCCACCTCTCCGCCTTCACGCCCATCTCGGCCCACAAAAAGACGTCGGCGCCCGCTGAGACCAGGCTGGTCGTGCTCGGCTCGCCCGCCGTCGGGAAGTCAGGTGAGGCGCCCGCCGCCCTCGGCCGGGGGCGAGGGCGAGGACTGTAATGATGATAATGATAATGATAATGTTGATAATGGCAATGATAGTGATGCTGATGGTGATAATAATAATGATTATAATTAAAATGATCATGATCATACTAATGCTAATGGTAATAAAAATGATAAATCCAATACCAATAATAATATAATAATCATCATCATAATAATCATAATATAATGATAATGCTAATAATGATAATAATAATGATGATAATAAAAAAAATAATTATTATAATAGTTAAAATAATAATGATAATAATTATAATAACAACAATAATAAAAGTAATAGTAATAATAATGATCATGATAATAATGATAATGATAATAATAGTAATAATAATGATAATAGTAATGATAATAATAAGGATAATGATAAGAAATAGTACTGATAATTATAACAACAATGATAATAACGATAACAATGATGATAGAAATTATAATAATAATAAAAGTGATAATAATAATCGTCATCATTACTACCATCATAATTGTTGTCTTGTAATTATTTTGATCATCATTTTGGCAATTATCATCAATATCCTTCTATTCAATTGCAGCCTTGGTAGTACGACTCCTAACAGGTCGCTTTATCTGGGAATACGACCCCACGCTGGAGGCCGGCCGCGATCTCAGACTCTGCCTTGTCTCTCTCTCTCTCTCCTCTCTCCTCTCTCTCTCTCTCTCTCTTCTCTCTCTCTCTCTCTCTCTCTCTCTCTCTCTCTCTCTCTCTCTCTCTCTCTCTCTCTCTCTCTCTCTCTCTCTCTCTCTCTCTCTCCTCTCTCTCTCTCTCTCTCTCCTCCCTCCGCTCTCTCTCTCTCTCTCCTCTTCCCCCTCCCGTTCTCTCTCTCTTCTCTCTCTCTCTCTCTCTCTCTCTCTCTCTCTCTCTCTCTCTCTCTCCTCTCTCTTCTCTCCTCTCTCTCTCTCTCTCTCTCCCTCTCGAGGAGGGAGGAGAGGGAGAGAGAGAGAGGGAAAAGGAGTGAGGAGATAAAGAGAACAATGAGAAGAAAAGAGAGAGAGAGAGAAATAGTGGAGAAAAGAGAGAATAGTGAAGAGAAAAGAGAGAGAGGAGAGGAGGAGGAGGAGAGAGAGAGACGTAAGTAAGTTTGGATTTAATGGTAGTGCGGTACTACTATATCTTATGTACTGCTGTAGGTCTTGCCTTGCCTCCTGGTCTGTCTCTAGCCACGAACGGTCCCCGTTTATTACGCTTACACGCCCCCCCCCCCCCCCGCTTCATCTGTCAGTGTTAATGCATTTGTTTTATTGATTCCCTTTAAGGTTTTGTTTTTGCTTTTCGTGCCAACATCACTGTTGCTGTGTGTGTGTGCGGGGGAGATACTTATTTCTTCATCCGTATTTACTCTCCCCGTCTTACTTCCATCCCCTTACAATAGAAGAAATCAAGTACGTATTTTGGCTCAGATTCTTTATTTTTCATTTCCACGCAAGATAATACTTATAGAAGCCCATCCATTTCCTTCTTTGCAGCTCATTCCACTTTTCTCCCCAGAGCGAGGGAGGGGTGAATGAGTCCCACTGTCGATGGGGAGAAGGGTTTATTCTGACGTTTAGTCTCACGGACCGGACGAGCTTCAACGCCATTCCAGATATCCATGCCTCCGTTGCCGCTGCTCGCCAGACGCCCAATTTTTCGTGTGTCATTGTCGCTAATAAAATTGATTTGGGTAAGATTATTGTGGTCTTGTTGCTGCCATCACTATAGCTGATACCGTTACTGCTACTACATTAGTTTCTACAATTATGATGCTAATGTTTAAGAAGTGCAGAATTATTGTCGAAGCAATTACAGTGTCCGTGCAGTTACTATTTTAGTTGCTTCTATAATTACTATTACTGTTATTATCATCATAATAATTATCATTAATATCGTTGTTAATATTATTACTAGTGTCATCTTTTGTCGGTCTGAGTGTAACATTACCATTCTGTGGCTTTGTTGGTACTAGGGAAGTGATGGCATTATATTTTTCATCTTCCTGTTTGAATTACTATTTAATTGTTATTTTTCCTGTATGTTTCTATTTTTTTATTATTATTAACATTCCTCTCATCGTTGTTCTTCATATCATCAGCAGTTGTAGGAATGGCAATATCATCATAATTATTATCATTATAATATTTCGATGTTTCTTTCATTGTTATTGACATCATACTGTCATTAGTAGTACCAGTAATTACAGCAGTGACGATGATGTTAATCATGGTAATAGCACTATGATAATTGCACAAGTAGTATTAGTGTTAATTAATTGATCAAACAATTACACTTTTACTGTAAATATTTTAGTAAATATCAGTTTTAATGCCTTTGTCATTGTAATTATCGCTAACATTTCCCCCTTCTCGCCGCCGAGCAGGTCACCTGGCGGAGGTGCGCGAAGAGGAGGCGCTCGAGCTGGCGGGCGAACTTGGGGCGTCGCTCTTCCTCACTTCAGCGTGCGACGGAGGGCCCGCTATCCACGCCGCCTTCTCAGAGCTGTATCGCGATGTCGTGCGGCGTCGTTGGTCCAGAAGACGTCGATCCTCGGCCAAGACTGTCATCGAGGGCTTCTACAAGATGTTCTCGAGGTGATACCGCACGGACAGTTCAGCCTGCACATTAGGTCATTCACATCAGTGACTCACGAAACTATCATGCATGGTTGCACATAATATAGGTCCCAGGATATAATATTCATGTACAAGTTCTCGCACGATTATATCTGTCACAACTAGCGACACACGTGACGATGTGTCACCTCCGTCAAGGACAGAAAACGAGATCTTATCCTTGAAACTACGGCGTCGTATTGCGCAGAACCACCTTATCCCTGCAAGCCCTTGTGAAGCACGAACATTCACGTCGCTGTAGGAAGACGGCATTACCAACTAAGACTTCATGATGTCACCACTCCGGTCCGTCTACAGAGAAACAGTGATTGGAAACAGGCTCCAAATGTGTTGTCACTAATTTTTTTTAATATACTTTGCAAACAATTATTGTTATTTGAACTAGTGAGGTCAAAACACATACTGTCTTTAAAAAATATATAATGAAAGTTCATAATTTTGTTTCTAATATTAATTCCTTATTCTGGGAATATCATTTATGTAATTACCATATACCATAAAGTTAGTTGACCAATTAAATAATCTCATATCATTTTGTAGTAAGTGAATGGCTTCCTAGTACATGTAAATCAGTTAAAAAGTGTGTTAACAAACTGAAAGAAAAGTTTGCCCATGATTTAAAATTTGTATGCATTTATCATTTCTTCCAAGTAAGTTGCATATCAAGTGAGTTAACTTCCTAAATAAGTAGACATTACTTTGCAGGGTTAGTGATTAATAAAAAAAAAAAAACATTCGTATATAGAATATTTCCAAACAGTCAGTTATAACAAAGCAGGTGTTAATTTGCCATGACATGGACTTAAAATAAACCAAATAGATTTAGTGCCTACTATATTACATCTACAATCATTTTCTTAATTTTACTTGCATTTCTTCCTGCTGGACCTTCTTTAGCAATCTTAATTTAACAACTTTTTTATTTATCTATTTATTTATCTATTATTATTATTATTTTGCTTCTGAAATCACAATAACTGCTGTTATTCCTTTTGATTGTATACAGGTATATACCTGTTCTATTGCACTACTCCTTGATTAGTTAACATTCTACATTAGTAATGTTTCCCCAGACAACTAGCTATAGTCTGGAGTACCTGATGATTGGATGTTTTGACAGACAACAGATTGTACCACATATTACA
>NW_020872515.1:40000-42500 GCF_003789085.1 Penaeus vannamei
GAGGAGAGAGAGAGAGAGAGAGAGAGAGAGAGAGAGAGAGAGAGAGAGGGGGAGGTGGGGGGAATGCCATTTACGGAAGTGTACAGCCATGGTATCTCTTGCAATGAGACCTTTGTAAATCATTCACAAATCTGGTTATTCCTGAATCAAAGAAGTCTTGATGCATCATAGAGTATAAATGTGGAATAAGTGCTTAGTGTTTTCATTAATGTCATCATACTTTCATTTCAGTAATAATAAAAATGGACAAAAAGAGTAAACACAATCATTAACACCCAACTATAAGATTATTATAGAAGTTTGAGAATATCATCTGAAAAATAAGTAATATATGTGTTTGCCTTATTTTGTGTGACCATTTTTTTTGCTGTATCATTTGTTATTTATGAAATAATGATGAAATCTTTTCGTGTTAATATTTTTCAAAATATTTCTTTCTTTTATTGTAATGAGCTAAATCATTTAGCATATCTTATTTGCTAAGTATGGTCAATCATGTTTTCAAAAGGATAGTAATTGTCATTTCATAAACAGCTCATGATACAGCAAAACAAATTTGTTACAGCAAAATGCTAAAATATTATCTTTATTTACAATTCTTTAAATAATAATCCCTAACTTCTATAATAACCTTATAGGAGGATGCTATTACCACATTGCCACTGGGTATACGTTAGGCTCACTGTTCTGTGAATTGCGTATACACATACATGGCTTCACAAGAGCTCAGTCATCAGGAAGTCAACGAGTAGCCCTACCTTACCTCATCTGATTTCCCCATTCCTTGAATTTTCAGATTTTTTTTTTTTTTTTCAAATGTAAGAGCAATAAAACCTTTTTTTCTTTCTTTCATTTAAAGGACAAGAAGAAATAGGTGAGACTGGTTTGTCTAGAATATGACTCCTAGGTGCCTATGCAAATATGCAACCATCTATGTGTAAACACAGACAGGAAAGTAACAGAACAGTGGACAGGGCACTTAAGTACATGTTATCCCTGCCAGTAAAGGGTTAAAGATAAAAAAATATTGTCATAATGACAAAATATTATATGCTCTACTTGATGATTTGTCAGGTATCCTGATTCATGATTAACCAGACTGTAAGTTATTTCTACTGTAACTATGTGTCTTCTATGTGTTACTCCTGCACAGCAAATAACATCTATGAAAAAACTCAATTGCTTACATTAGAAGGAATTTAACAAGAAGACATAAACTCATGAGGGCATCTTGTTCTACTATGATGAATGTAAGTAAACAAAGTATCACTAAATGTTCATTTAAAGAATTTTATGTTTATCATGTTCAAGTTAAAATTAATGTATGCATGTCTGCCATAATACAATAAAATATCTTACATCATACATACATATCATCTTGATTATCATAAAAGTATTATTTTGATACAATTGTGTCAATATTTTTCAATGTGGCATCAACACCTGTCTGAAATAAATTGAGAATATATAAATACATGTCTATGTCTTGGAACTTTCGTAGATACTGCTCATGTTGACTTCAGCCTAGACTTAAATAGATGATATTCCCTCTTTGATTTGAACATTATTGCATAAAAACTAAATATAATAAGAAAGTAACTACAACTACAGTAACTAGTAACTAGAAAGCATATAATGATAATTCAAGATGGATGCCAACTCTTAAGTAACAAACTACACTACAACTACAGCATATAAGATAATTCAGATAGTAACTATTTGATTTGAACATTATTGCATAAAAACTAAATATAATAAGAAAGTAACTACAACTACAGTAACTAGTAACTAGAAAGCATATAATGATAATTCAAGATGGATGCCAACTCTCAAGAGTGGATAGTGAGACAAATCCTAGCATCTGCTTGTGACATTCCTGAGTGCTTTGGCCAAAGCCTATCAGGCAGTGGGCAGAGAATGTTTTTCCTTTTGCCTATCTATGACTTGGGGACCATTTCCTCATGGAACCCACTTAGCTCACCTAGCATGCCAGGTGAAAAGGCAGTTTACCCTTTCTGTGGGTAGGCCTCTCAGGTAGGAAGACTGGCAGAGTCTGCCTCCTGAAAGCCATCCATTGACCCATGGGGCCTAAAGTGCATGAAGCCAGGGTGTGTCCACTTGCTGGTGGACCACGGATCCATATCTCTAGAGTCTCCTGCTCCTTTGATTAACCTAGGACTGCATGGTGCCCAGTCGAAATTAATGATCATCAAATGGCACTGCAAGTCTTGATCATGTAAAGATTATTCTACTATCACTATGTAACATTTGTTCTAAGAGAAACTAAAACAAAGGAAAAAAATATGGAAAAC
The DNA here is from genome assembly GCF_003789085.1 of Penaeus vannamei. Lineage (NCBI taxonomy): Eukaryota > Metazoa > Arthropoda > Malacostraca > Decapoda > Penaeidae > Penaeus > Penaeus vannamei. Next base: position 42,313 of record NW_020872515.1, read on the forward strand.
TAACTTCACTTTGCAAACAATGCTAACTTGAAGATAAATGCACAGAAGAGAGCGACAAAGAATATCAAGAGAAGAGAGCAGGGAAGCAGAAGTAAAAAGCATTGAAGATGAAGAAAAAAGAAATAAAATACCGTAGATGCTCTAACTCCTGCTTGTTTTCCCTACAACAGTAACTAGTGCAACTTACT
>NW_020872515.1:47500-60000 GCF_003789085.1 Penaeus vannamei
CAAGTGTGAAATTATACCAGAATATGGGGCTGCCCATTTCAATTGTGGGCAGATTATTGATTTGACTAAAGGCATTTTTGTTTAGAATCAATCATGGATGCACCTCTGACATAAAATGGCATATCTATGCCATTACAGCATCTTACAAAAAAAAATAATAACTCACATATTTTGCACTGAATGTCTACACTTTGGTTTTGTTTAACCTCGAAGTTAAATATATTGTTCAGTACTTATGAATATCATCTACACCATATATATATATATATATATATATATATATATATATATATATATATATATATATATATATATATATATATATATATATATATGGTGTACATGATACAATGAGGCCAGTGTTACTGTTTAATAGAAATTCATAAACTAATGAAGAAAAATAGAAACAACTGACAATAGGCATGGATATTTTTTTTACATCTATATTTGAGGGCTATATATCTTTGCCTTTAGTAAACAATACTATAAGGCAAAAATAAATATCAGAAGTTATCTGCTTATGCTCTTGTTTGTCTATATTCTCTTATTCTAGTTTGTACTGAAATTGGGAATACAAGATTACTATTTTCTTGACTGTGTAAAATACAGCTAATCTGCAACATCAATATAAAACTAAATATTCTTGAAGCACTTCTGCAGAAAAAAGAAAATTTATGACCTCAACTGTATACCTTTATGACTGTCAATTAGTTGTAAAGTCTTTTTAATCTGCCGTTGCACATCTTGGTTCTTTTTGACAGCTGCGTCTGTGCCATGGGTTGTGTAGTATTCATCCCTGAACTTATACAGTTCAGTAACAGCTTCCTGCAAGGAATCAAATTTTAACTTAGCCTTTTATACTACTGATATACTTGGAATTTCTAAAGTTTATATCATATGAATATAAAACTTAATCTTGATTTTTATATTACTTTTAAAATCATGGTCAGTACATAAATAATGAAGGGTTTATCTGATACTGATTATCTTAGATCATATACAAGTGTTCTATGATACTTTCTTGAGTTATCTGCTATTCACTTTCAACCTTGATGAGGATATCTTAAAGAGTAAATAATGGATTAAAGAAATTGCTGGATGAAAATCAATTCATAGAAAATACAAGAAAAGGAAATGTTGTCTATGTTTTATCATAGGATAAATATTGCCTACATGCATTGAGTGCATTGACCACTCAGAATCCAAAGACTGCTAGGTTCTGTGCCTTTGTTCTTAGGGTACGGAAAATACATAAAAATTAGTAGCACTTTTGCCTAGATGAAAACTATAAATATTTACTATACGTGTACTGTACCACCACTGAGAAGTGCCTAGGCTCTGTATTACTTTATGCAAGTGTGTTTGACTGTTTACGAATATTCCATTGGAGTCTCCAAAAAACAAGAAAACTTTTCTTCATAACATATTATGAGAATGAATTTTAAAAATAATAAATTTTGATTGGATCTGTCAAAAGTAACACATGATTGGGTGTTAGTCATATCATCAAAACAATCAAAATGAAACCCAATCTGAAATAACTTAGATACACAATGACTTTGAATAAGGTGATCTCACTCTTCCATATAATCCTTACAGTCAGTAATGTGTACTAATAAAGGCAAGACTAATCTTGGAGGCCAAACTACATATATCCATGAAAGTATAGGTTTATAGATTATTGTTTGTAGAAATTGGCAAAGTAGGCATATCTGTTGGGACCTACTTGTGCTGTAACTAAACAGAAAAAAGCCAATAATTTTGTTGCTCCAAACCATACTGAATGCAAACAGTACTGAGAGCTTCCTAGAAAAGTGAAAGGTAGCTCTTTGTACCCCTATCATATTAGCCTTAAGCTAACTACCTACTAACTGAATTTGAAAAAAAATGTCTAAACCTAAACATCCCTAATATCTTAAAATGATTTTCAGACTAAACGTACTTGAATACTATAAAGTTATATACTACAATGCTCTAATTGCAACAATGAATGAAGATCCAACAAAAAAAGATTTCTGGTGCAATAGGTCTGGAAGGTGGGTTTGTCCCCCCCCAACTTCCCCAAAGATTAAAAGAATAAAATAAAAACACAAAGTAATTGTGACTTAGAACTGCCCCGCTAAAACTGGCTCCTGATTCACACTAATTCCACGCCTACCGTAAGCCGAAACTTCCCAGAACACTCCATACTCTCCATCCATGTCCTTATCCGTTGGCAATTTAAAAATTCATAAAACACAAAAATGACTGACAAAATCGACTCAAAGACACTTAATCCTATTATTCATTTAACAATCGACTTCCCGGAATTTGTGGGAGGTTACCCAGCGTATTTCCTAACTCTCAAAGAAATAACTCTGAAATAAATGTTTTATTTCAGTTAAATTCAATCATTACTTACTCGTATTTTCTCTATAGCTGTCATAGTCCGAATATGACACGATTGTTAAAACTATTGATGTTATTCTAGCAGGTGTGACATGGAAATGTTGTTTACAAACATCGAGGGAAACGAGCTTAACAAATGTATATGCATTTGGAATAGGAGTATACTAATACCGATTTATGTCACAGCACAATTCACTGCTTGATTTGATCTAAAATAACGATGATGATAATAACAACAATGCTTATTGCAATAGTAATAATGATAGTAATAATAATAATTAACTATAATAATAAAACAACAATAATAATAATGATGATGATAATAATAATTGCTCTCCTTGTGCACAACAATTTCATTAGAATTCCATATACTAACAAGTAAAGTATAAATATGTTGCTTTGGTGCACGGTCTCTTAGTCGCGCGGACACTCTGACTTGGAAGGAAGGTCGTGTACTTGTATGACGGTGGTGACTCAATGTCGGGCGGACATCATGTCGCGGTGACTGTGTTGCGCGACTTGTCCTCGTAAACCCTGCTGACATTACCCAAGGTCTATATAAGCATCGAACCCCCAGGCTCTGCCTCCAGAGGACGTCATGCGCGAGATGGACGAATTTGAGTCGTTTAGTGACGAGACCAGTACTTATATAGACCTTGACATTACTAGCCCTAATTGCTCTGTTACTGCATTGACCTTGCGAACAGCTGACCTCATGTTTCAGCGAATCTCTCAGCCGTGTGTCTCATTTCTGGTTATCTTTCCATATTAAGGAATACTCAAAGATTGAAATATAATAATTCATTTCTGTTCGATTAGATTAATTAATATGAATTTTTCTCTTTATCTTGCTAAAATTAGCCTATCTGTGGCCACGAAATTAAGAGTAAAATCAAAAGCATTGGGGAATCGAACCCACTCCACCCGCCTCGTAGACAGGTTTAACTCATTGAGCCATCTAGGATATTAACACAATTGCTATTCAGAATAAATAGCCTACAATTTTTGTAGTTCGTTTTTAAGGACCTCTCCTCTCTCCCTTCCCTTCCCTATCGCTCTCTTTCTCCTATATCTCCCTCTCTCTCTGTCCCTACTCTACCTCCTCTCTATTAATTCTAGGCTCTACGAGGACCCCGGCAGCACTCTATGCAGTGCTCAGCGTAAAGCGGAGGTGATCACGCCCAAAGACCTTCAGCCCCCCCCCCCTTCGGCTCTCCCCTGGCAGGCGCTCTCCTCTCCTAGTGATTAGGGTATAGCTCTGCTTGCGGGAAGGCCCTCAGGGTGACATGATGGTTCTGGGGTCGTCGTGGAGGCCTACTAAAGAGAGGATTTGACTCCTCCACTAGTGGCGACCCCAGCTTGCGTGATCCTTCGGTGTTTGCACAGTGAACTGGTAGTACATGCCTTGACGCCAGTGAGACCAACTGTGCACAGTTGGTTTCGCCCCTTGTAGTTCTGATTTTATTATCACCAATACTTCGGCATTAGGATGACTCTTTGTGCACCTTCTGGTGAACTGGACTCCATCTTCGGGCTCGTGCTCGGACGTGGGCAGACTTTTACCTCCCGAAGGGGAGGGTGTATCTGGGGACCTTAGCTGCCTGCCTTACGGTGCACATATAGTTGCCACTCTTTGATAGGGACTGGTCTGGCAGACCTCCTTAACTTGCCATTTTCTCTCAGATAGCCATGATTAGGCAGGTAGCTCCCCTCAAAACTTGTTCAGTGTTATATTAGCTGCTGCTAAGCTGAACATTGACCCCTTTTCCCTGATGGTATGGCATTATTGAGGTTAATGCCATTACCATGTTTCTGAAGAGCCCTTGGAGTGGCACTTCAGAAACTTGTCCCTTTCCCAGGCGTGCTGATCCTTGGGTAGCCCCCTCTCCTCTCTCGTTGAAGCGGCCTTGCCCAATGACTAGCTCCCCAGGAAGGGCAAACAGCCAGAAAGAGGTGTTATCCTCATAGGATATAACTTCATGATAGTGACATGACTCATGATTCATGGTACTATTCTATCCTCTGTTGAGCCTTTGGGTGGCTTTACAGAATACTGCCAACACAGAGGTGCCATCCTCTTTCACAAAACCATGAAAGACCCCCTTATCACACTAGTCCTTGGATGGCCCCCTCTCCCTCTCGTTGAGGCGGCCCTCCCCACTGACAAGCTTTCTAGAAAGGGGCTATAGCCGAAACAGAGGTGTCATCCTCTCACCAAACAAACCTGATCTCATCTTCCTAAGCAGACTGGTCACTGGACCGCTCCCTCTCCCTCCCATTGAGGCAGCCTCCTCCACTGACTGACACCTAGGTAGAGCTGAGCTCCCCTTCCAATGATGCTTATCCAGTAGAAGGGTTTGCATCCCCTCAGGTCTCTACCCAGAGGTTTTATGCCATGCATGACAGCCCTGTGCGCTCATGAGATGGGAGTCCTGGAGGTTAAGCATTCCTCTATTCCAGCAAGACAGGTGGCCTGAGCCCGGCCCGGTCAGGTCAATCGGCTGGTCTCTTAAGGGAGGCTAGGGTCAAGCAGTCACTGTATTGTTTGGTCTCACACAGGTCCCGTGAGCGCCGTTCCACAAACAACCCAATGGTTGCGTATACTCTCACACCAGCCCTGTGGCTGTTAGAGAATGTACTCTAACACACAGCTTCCCCTTGTTGGATTCCGTGGTGGGTGGGGTAGCGAGATGCTGAAAGAATAGCTAAATCATATGGCAAATAAAAAAAAAAAAAAAAAAATCGGACTGACCGAAAGGAAAATTACCGAAGCAAAGAAATGACCACGGCAGTTTTCCACTAGGGTCTGACATGGAGGTGATCACAACACTCCCTCAAGTAGTGGAGGCTTCCCGCCTGTCCAAAGGGAAGTCCCCAACTGGGCAAGTCCTGGTCACCCTCAAGGGGGCCCCAATCACCACCCTTGGTCTGGGTAACTGGGGCTCATACAAGCTCAGGGCATACGTGCCAGAGCCCTTGAGGTGCTTCATGTACCAAAAGTTTGGACACCACCAGGCCAATTGCAAGGCCAAAGTCAAATGTGGTGTGCAGCAAGGCACACGAAACGGAAGTGTGCACGGCACACAAAGATGGCTAGAAGGATACAATTGCCAAGTGTTCAAACTGTGCCAAGAGGCATCATGCCTGGAGCCTGGCTTGCTCTGCCAGGAAACAGGCAGTCCTCAAAAAAGCAGGAGCAAGCCAAAAAGCACCCTGATTTTGTCCCATCGCCCCCAGGCACCTATGTCTGGGAACAAAACAAAAGGGAAGACCCCGACCTCCTAAGAGGAAGGAGACACCTCCCCAGCCAAAGCCGGATACCTCCAACCCAGAGGAATTCCCCAGGCTTGCTAGTAATCAGAAAAAGAAAAAGAACCTAAGGAAAAAAGGTTCAAAGTCCACAACAAAATCCTCCCCAGTAGATGATAATCTTTTCTTTCACGAGAAGGATATGACTTGTTGAGTGCTGTAGTTTCTGCAGTAGCAACAGCCTTGGGGAGGACCCGCGAGGAGGCGGAGAAGGCAGTCCAGGTTACCATGACGGCAATGACCCAGACTGTTGCAGCCCTGAAGGGGAGGAAGCTGGAAGCCTCCAAACCAAAGCAGAGCCGCACTCTCCTCCCAGTTACCACAAAAGAAACATCAAATGGCAGGTTAGCTTCGGGAGACACAATAAGTGAAACCCCAGCTAGTCTGTCGGACCAGACTAACTGCGCAGCGGATGCCCTCACTACAGGCCAAGCCTGCACAGCCAAGGTCTGGTCCCTTGACTCGAGGTGTTACCTCTAACCTAGGCTCTACATCTCCACGTAGACCCTTAACCAGAGTACCACCCTACTTAGAAGATGTGCTATCCTCAATCAATGTGGATCTATATATGTCAAATGCCACCAGCACAGGGGCTTCTAAGGCTGGAGACGAGTATGATGTAAGTGACACTGAGTAACCATCATGGCACAAAATCTAAGCATCGTCATGCTCCAGGAGACGTTAACTATGGGATCTGTTCGCTTCTCAGGTTATCACATCTTCACCACTCCATACCTGGATGGTGCTAGAGGCCTGATGACTCTGGTAAAAGAAGCAATATCGTTCTCCTTAATAGCCAACCCGCCGCACTGTGGAGATGGCGTTGAATCTCTTGCTGTTGAGATTCACCTGCTTGGGGGTCCTCTGAAAATATACAATATATATGACAAACCACTGTGTGACAGCTTAGATCTTAACCAGGTCTGTGCAACAGCAGCACAAGATCAAGTGATCATAGGGGGAGACCAATGCACACCTATCCATGCTGAATCCCCGCAAGAAGCCGAACGCGGCAGGCATTCATATAGCAGAGGTGTTTGACACATTCCCAGAGATCGCTCTTCTCAACACCCAAGAACCAACACATGTGAAGGGAGGGGTTCTGGACCTTACCTTTGCCACTGCAACAATGGTGGAGTGAATTCGGTGGTGTGTCGATGATACGGTTACAAGTGATCACTATGGCATAGTCACCACCGTCATGGATGCTGGTCCAGCCCAAAGACCACAACACATTCCTATACGGAAAAGAGACAAGGCCAACTAGTTAGCCTTCCAGAAAGGCTTGGCCCGCTGTCTGAGAGACAATGAACCCCATAACAGTGAAAATGTGGACATGCTAGAGGCAAGACTAATCCAGGCCATAAATCAGGCAATATCACAAACCATCCCCAAAACTCGTCCATAGTCCAGAACTCACAAAGACGCCTGGCACTACAATGATGAGGTCAAAGAGTTCAACCACAGAGTTAATGTGTAGAAAAAACTTCCGACGGCAAAGAACTCCCGACAACCTAGCCCTCTTGAGGGAAGCTGTTGTGGATGCCAAGGAAACTGCCAACAGAGTATGGCGGGAAAAGTAGTGGTGGTGCCAGTCTTTTGGCCACCAGACCAGCCTTACAGAGTTGTGGATGTGGGTCAGGCAAGCGAAAAGCCGCCAAGCCCCGAAATGCACGCATCATGACCCACAGTTAGAGGCTCACAGGCTGGTGCTCGAGTTCTCAGCCAGAACCGGTAGCAACAACCTGCCTCCTGTGCTGAGGGATAAACAGCAAAGCCTAAATCTAGGCAGGCTTGCTTTCATCAGAGACGAGACACTCGAACCAGATGACTCGGATGCCATGTTCTCTTTCAAGGAACAAAACCAGTTCTGGTTCAGCACTGGGACCTGATGGGATCTCGCACTTAGGCCTTGCAGGGGAGCTTGCATTTTTGCAGCTCATCAACAAATTCTGGCAAACTACCACGCTGCCCTAGAGCTAGAAGCAAGCCATAATAGTTCTCATCCCAAAGCGAAAGGAGCCACGCAAGTACTGTCCCATCTCTCTCCTCAGCTGTTTGGGCAAAACAATCGAGATGGTACTTAACAGGCTCCGCTGGAAAATGGGACCCCCTTATGAACACCTGCACAGGTCATAAGGGGTAAGAGCACAGCCCACAGCTTATCCACACTCGTAAGCTCAATAAGCACTATATCCACTGTGGTTGTCTTCCTAGACTTAGAGAAGGCTTTTGGACTGGCAAGTCCCCTTACCATTCAGGAGCCCTTAATCCATAAGGGAGTCAAAGGTAGACTCTTGGCCTGGATATCTGACTGTTTTACAGGCAGCACAGCAAATGTCAGGTTTCAAGGTCACCTATCTCAGCATATGCCACTTGAGAATGGAATGCCTCAGGGTGGGGCTCTCAGTCCTGCTCTGTTCGATACCATAATGTCCAATATACTCAACATTCACCTGCCAGAGGGATGAAAGATTATCTCTTATGCAGATGATCTGGCAATCATAGCCTCTGGCAACCACTGCCTAACTAGAGCTCAGCATTGTCTGAATCTGGTGTCTGAAGAGTGTTGTAGGTCGGGATTAAAAATCTCGGCAGCAAAATCAAAAGCTAAGGCACTGAGAATCAATGTCAAAAACAAAAAACTCACTGTTCAGGGCATGGATATGGAATGGGTGATGGAATACCTATACCTTGGCGTATTTATAGGCCACACACTCACTTTCAAAAAGGAGATCCAATACCTGATTGACCGAACCAAGGAAAGACTGTCAGTCATGAAAGTAATGACCGGGAGACACACTGGAGCGGGACACAAAGTGCTAAAATCATTTTATGTATATGCTGTCCGTCCTATTGTTGACTATGCTTCTGTCACCCTCATTGCTTCCAGCACAACACTAAAAGAAAAAATGAAATACAAAATTAAGCAGCCAGGATCATTCTGGGTGCTCCCAGATGTTCAAAGGTCATCAACCTCCTCATGGAGACCAATTTACCGTCCCTGGACACCCGAATTGATTCAATGGCTGCACAGTTCCTTTCCAAGGTCTTGCAGGCACCCTGACACTCATATCTAAGACAGAGAGTTCTCAGACGCCTATAGCAGGATTATCAGCTGTTCCAAGACAACTCGTGGCTCACACACACAGCCAGAGTGTTGACACGCTTCCAGTTCAAAGAACCACTGCTTGCCAAGGACATGGACTCCCCCCACCCTGACTATAAAGAACCCCCGCCGAGGGAAAACAATGTGATCGAATTCTCAGTCATAAACCTGTCAAAGAGAAAAGATCAATACTGCATGCCTAGGCTAAAGGCACAAGTACAAAGGGTCATTGCTCAAATAACTCCTGCGGGCAGCATAACATACTACACGAATGGATCTGTGGATCCCATAAACCACACTGCAGGCGCCGTCTTCGCAGCAAGGGATAGCACAACATCCATTAGGGTCACTGACAATGCCTTATCGCTCCAAGCTGAAACGGTTGCGATCATGGAAGCCCTGACACACGCGTCCCTAAGGAATGGACACGTGGCCACACATACAGACTCTAGAGCAACTATTGACAGTCTACAGCATAGCATGCCCCAAGACCTTCTGACATCTGTACTTACCATAGCTCAAAAAATCCTTGGTCAGGGTAGAAGAATCATCATAAACTGGGTCCCAAGCCACATAAACATCCAAGGGAATTAGCTTGTTGACAGACTAGCCGAAAAGGGCAGGGGTATGTCCCCAACCTCCATGACCATTAAACCAAGCCTAAGGAGACTGAGCCAAACCTCCAAAGCTGCAGTGTGCAGTTCTCCGGGGCGCACACACTGAGAAAATACCATAAATTCGCTCGCTGCCAAATGGTATTAAGTTGCCACAGGCTATGAACCACTGGCTCTTCCTCCAAATTTAAAGAGGTACCGGTCATACTGCACAGATTAATACTTGGTTACCCATGCGCTTGCCAAATTATTGATAACGAGGATGTCAGGGAGTGCAAGCATTGCGGCCTGCCTAACGCCACCCTCTGTTACATTTATTTGCCGAATTGTCAACACAATTTTTAAGACAGGGACCACCCATTACAGCCGCCGGGCTGGTAAAAAGGGTATGCCACATGCTTACTACATGGCAGCTGGATTGCTTGCTTGCAATCCAGCCACTACGATGAGCATCCAGTTCAAAGAAAACACGAGTCAACTAGAAATAGTTGACACAGGCCGGGCCACTCAAGAGAAAAGGCCCGGGCGAAGCTAGACTTCGCAAATCTAACTTTACTGAATTGATTGAAATATCATGCAACATGGAGAACTAAAAGGAGCTACCATTACCACCCTACCCCGAGCTCGATGTTTCATCGTACGAAAGACTGAGTGACGATTAGCCTCCTCTACTTTCTTTAGGCAACGTCGTCGAGGCCTGTCGCATAATAGGCCTATTCAGTCACAACGGGCAACTATGAAAGTGTTAGCCAGCATCTTTTTACGAAGGTTAGGGATTATCATGACAAAGTTCTGTGGGGATGTGAAGACAACCAGTGATGCCAAGGTTCACACCGTCAATAGGGAAATTGTGCCATTAAGGAACGAGCAGCATTATCAGCAGAGCCCAACGTGCATATTGTAAACATTCGAAGTCGGCTGGGATCATTTAATACCAACTGTTGTTGCCGTCAAGAGGATCAAATCGCATATTGCAAAATTTAAATTATTTCCTTGTAGATTTGCAATATCTGGAGCAAACAGGCAAAGCAATGGTGATCCCCACTGACCAATAAAGTTATACTCATCACAAATAGATTTTACTAATACCTAGAGGAAGAATTATGATAAATGGTTTATGTCTGATACCATCCTAATTATACATTCAGTGTAACAAATGATTTTTGTAGTAATTCAAACACTTTTTCATAAATCTGATTTGTCGACAATTGACCACAACGTACTGACATTCATGGCAATTCGACGTGTTTTCCCCGCGACATATTATCCACTTGCGAAACGGAAGCTGTGTCGCACCAATATGAGTTTCCCCGCGACATAGTATCCTAGAACCGTTGTTCTAAATAATCCTCAATGGTATTCCCGTGTTCGTCGCCATCTTCCTAACGTTGGATCTTATAACCTTCAACAATACGGTTAAGCATACGCTGCCTTGTAAAATGCTGCTTTTTTTTATCAAGATATTGCAAAGTTGTATGGCAGAATTAGTAGTCTACATTCTTGTCAGCAGGTGACGCACGTACATAGAAAACGTGATGTAGGGGGCAACTTAAATGTATTGTTATTAATACTCTAATACAAAGTACAGCCAACAACAAAAGCGATGTCGCCTCGCCACACGGTCACTTCTGACGTAAAAGTCCCAGTCAAGTAAATTATTAACATGTAGGTTATCCGTCCCAAGCAAATTTCTGATGTGGCGCTTAATGCAATTGTCCTGAGTCGACCGTTGAGTGTAAACCATCTTCGAGTTTCTGTGCAGGCCTATATTGGCTGATCGGTTGGTTCCTCGATTCCAGGTTAGTTTTCGTGCTTTCCATATCAAGCCCTTCGCTACCGATGTCAAATTCCATCATCTCCACTACCTTTATTGTTATTCGTCACGCCACCTCCATAGCGTTGTCCCCTGTTCAGTATGATGCAATTAGTGTATTTTGTAATGGCATACTCATCACATTGAGTATACTATTAAAGGAGGTCTCCATAGGAATTAAAAAATCACTATCATCAAAAAGAGCTTAAAAATCTCTTCTCTCATCAACTCTCTCTCTCTCTCTCTCTCTCTCTCTCTCTCTACTCTCTCTCTCTCTCTCTCTCTCTCTCTCTCTCTCTCTCTCTCTCTCTCTCTCTCTCTCTCTCTCTCCTCCCTCTCTCTCTCTCTCTCTCTCTCTCTCTCTCTCTCTCTCTCTCTCTCTCTCTCTCTCTCTCTCTCTCTCTCTCTCTCTCTCTCTCCCTCTCTCTCTCTCCTCTCTCTCCTCCTCTCTCTCTCTCTCTCTCTCTCTCTCTCTCTCTCTCTCGTGAGTGTGTAAGCGCGTACGTGTGTGCATGGGTGCGTGCAATTCTTCAATATTTATATTGCCAATTATCATCCCATTTTACACCACAGTGAACTGACTTCAAGCCATTACTCATTTGCAATATAATTCAAGGCATAAGGTGTTTAACTCTTATTATCAACATTATCATCATTTATTATCATTATTATTATTATTATTATTATTATTATTATTATATTATTATCATCATTATTATATTATCATTGTCATTGCTATCGTTATCATTATTATTATTATTATTATATTTAATATATTAAATTATTACTATTATCATTATTATCATCATAAGTATTATCATTATTATCATCATAAGCATTATCATTATTATCCTCATAAGTATTATCATTATTATCATTATTATTATTATCATCATTATTATTGTCATTATTGATATTATTATAATCATTACTGCCATTATTATTATTACGATTATCATAATTATATCTGTTATTGTTATTGTCATTATTATTATCATTACTATTAACATTATTATTTTTGATTATTATTATTTTCAGTATTATAACTATTACCATTATCATTAGTAGTAGTAGTTGTTGTACTATCACTATAATTGTCATTACCCTCATGATTATTATTATTATTGTTATCATTATTATTTGTTATTATATATTATTATTATCATTTTAGTTAGTTATATTTAGTAATTACATTATCGTTGTTATTATAACTTCCATTGCTATTTGCATTTCTTAATGTATCAGTTATCATTATAAAGCATTACTG
>NW_020872515.1:72500-90000 GCF_003789085.1 Penaeus vannamei
GAAGCGAGAGCAGGCGGCCGATAAGTAACTTGGTCGAAAGTTTTGAGTGAAAGGAGGCGGAGGAAAAAGGGAGAGAGAAGGAGAGGGAGGGAGGGAAAAGGAGAGAGAGGGGGGAGAAAAGGAGAGGGAGAGGGGAGAAAAGGAAGGGAGAGGGGAGAAAAGGAGAGGGAGAGGGGGAGAAAAGGAGAAGGAGAGGGAGAGAAAAGGAGAGGAGAGGGAGAAAGGAGAGAGAGAGAGAGAGAGAAAAGAAAAAGTGAAATGGGATGCGGGAGAAAGGTAAGAGAGAGAACAACCACAAAAGGGGCAGAGAGCGAGCGAGCGAACGAGGTGTCAAGCAATGAACCCAGATGAATATACTGCCCCATAAACCAATAAATAAAAAGAGACACCGACATGCTTAACAAAGGACAGTATTCCTCGCCGCTAGTACTTCTTCCACTTATACTTCCTTCATTTACTTCCTTTGTGGGTCTCAGTCTCCCTTATGACTCGGAAACCCTTGGCTTGCGCTTTGCTTCCGTAAGTTTTGAATTCCTGCTCTCCAGCTGTGACCCAAGTCGTGAGTGTGGCTGACCTTCTGTAGCATTCGGGTGTGGGGTCGTGGGGTCTATGTGGCCCAGTGTTCTTCCTGTTCTTGATAATAATTTGTGTGTGGGAAGTTGTTGTCGTCCGAATGTATGTGTTTAAATTTGTTCCGTGTGTTTAGGATTTAGTTTCGTTCGTGTGACATGACGGTGTGGTTTTCTTTAACGTCTTCTCTTTCTTGTTCCTTCCTCCTCCCCCTCTTCCTCATTTTGTTTTTCATTTTCATTCTCATTTTCATTCTTATGCTACTCCGTGTTTTATCGTCTTCCACTACCTCTGTCATTCGTTAAGTTCTTCGTCCTCCGCTCATTCTTCATCTTCCACGCCAGATGTTGCATAAGACGACTTAAGAGTGATCAATGTATTTCGCTCTAATGACATAACCCCCCACCCCATCCCACTCTCTTCCTCCTCCCCTACCCCACGCATCGTCATACGAGTGTTGTGGATCACGCGATCGGCATTTTGCTTTCTTTTCTTTGTCTTTTTCTGTCTCTCTTTCTCTTTCTTTCGTTTATCTTTGCTATGTAAGCGGATTGTTTTTTTTTTTTTTTTTCTCGCGTAGTCTTGTGTAAAGAATGTATTCGTTTCTAATTACACGTGATTTTTTTATTCCTTTATTTATTTTATCCCTTTTCATTTTCTAACAAGTGCTTAATCTTCTTTATAAGTACGTACTTGACGTTTAGCCGAATATACATTATACTGTTTATAGCTGGATTCTGGCGCAATGCCAAGGTTGACATGGTAACGCGCCCGAACATCAGCTGATGCTCGGACTATAGACGACAGACTCGAACGTACTCGCACGCGACTTTTTCGATCCGTTTTTTGTTATCTATTGGGTGTTGGATCGCCTTTTTTCTGGGATATTTACGCGACTTTTTTCCAGATTCATTTTTGGCATAGATATTGTTGGATTGCCTTTCTTGTAAATAAAAAATTACGCGACTTTTTCGATTTGTTTTTGTTATCTATCGTGTTGGATCGCCTTTTTTCTATTACATGCCGCAGATTTGTATAGAAGATTGGATATTCAGTTTTATGTGATATTTTTTATTTCAGATAAAATGTATAGATAGTCAGTTCTGAATTATATAGAGATAAATATAGATTATTAGTACTGAATTATGTATATATATATATATATATATATATATATATATATATATATATATATATATATATATATGTATATGTGCGGGTGTGCGGGTGCATGTGTATGTGTATACATACAGAAATATGTGTTGTTTATAATAAAAGCTGAATCCTATTATCACTCTGTATCATGTCTTCCATGTTTACTGGACGTCCTTGAATTGGCCCAACAAGTTCTCTTCCTGTTCGACCTCCCTCTCTCCCTCTCTCTCTTCTCTCCTCTCTCTCTCTCTCTCTCTCTCTCTTCTCTCTCTCTCTCTCTCTCTCTCTCTCTCTCTCTCTCTCTCTCTCTCTCTCTCTCTTCTCTCTCTCTCTTTCTCTCTTTCTCTCCTCTCTCCTCTCCCTTCTCCCTCTCTCTCTCTCTCTCTCTCTCTCTCTCTCTCTCTCTCTCTCTCTCTCTCTCTCTCTCTCTCTCTCTCTCTCTCTCTCTCTCTCTCCTCTCTCTCTCTCTCTCTCTCTCCTCTTGGTATATTTTTGAATGAGCATAAAGATGGTTAATAACGCCACGAAGGACAGCCCGATGGTCTGAGTGAATGGGGAGATAGAGATAAGATAGGGAAATAGTAAGATATTTGGCAAGAACTTAGGCCTGGCCTCCCCCCCCCCCCTCTCTCTCTCTCTCTCTCTCTCTCTCTCTCTCTCTCTCTCTCTCTCTCTCTCTCTCTTCTCTCTCTCTCTCTCTCTCTCTCTCTCCTCTCTCTTCTCTTCCTCTCCTCTCTCCTCTCTCTCTCTCTCTTCTCCTCTCTCTTCTCTCTCTCTCTTCTCTTTCTCTCTCTCTCTCTCTCTCTCTCTTCTCTCTCTCTCTCTCTCTCTCTCCTCCTCTCTCTCTCTCTCTCTCTCTCTCTCTCTCTCTCTCTCTCTCTCTCTCTCTCTCTCTCTCTCTCTCCTCTCTCTCTCTCTCTCTCTCTCTCTCTCTCTCTCTCTCTCTCTCTCTCTGTCTTCCCTCCCTCTCTCTCTCTCTCTCTCTCTCTCTCTCTCTCTCTCTCTCTCTCTCTCTCTCTCTCTCTCTCTCTCTCTCTCTCTCTCTCTCTCTCTCTTCTCTCTCTCTCTCTCTCTCTCTCTCGAAATATTCAGAAAGTTTGACTGGCGTACAGAAACTGGGTGGGAGCCAATGGATGCTTTAGGGAGCCTCTGTCTTCTGTCTCTTTTTATCCCATTGTCTTACCCCGCTTGTCAGTGTCTATCAGTGTATGTTGATGTATGGTGTTTTTGCACTTCTATTTTGGTCTCTCTGAATCGTCTTTCACTTTTTCTGTCTTTAGATCTTTCGCTCTTTTCTACCTCTCTCTTTCTCTATCTTTCTCTTCTATCCTGTTCTGATTCTTCTACTCCATTGAGTAGGATCTTCTGTTCGTCTCTGTATTTGCACCCTCCTTCCCTTCCCTCCTTTCCTCCCTTCTTCCCCACTTTCACCCACCCCCGTATGTCTCTCCTTTCGTTCCTCTTTTCAACTCTCCCTCCCTCCTTACCTTTCTCATTCCCACCTTCCACCCGTCTGTCCATCTTTCCTTTCTTTCCTCCCTCCACCCCCCTTCCTTCTCTCCCCAATCCCATTTCATCTCTGTGCCCTACCGCCCTGCCTCCCCTCCCGCCCAACTCCCCTTTCATCCCACCCTTCCCTCCCCTTCTCCTCCTCCCCCTTTCACCTCCCTGTCCTTTGAAGGATGAATATATGATCGTCCCCTTTGCTTCAGTCGTAAGCACCCATCTCACACCGTAGAGAAGTCCAATGTATGTGTATATTCTCGTCCCCTCTCGCGCCGGCACCTGTCCCTCCCTGCTTCTCTGTCGTCTCTGGTCTGCGGGGAATGGCGCTGTTCTTTGAGGGTCATGGGAATGAGGGAGGGAGGAGGAGAGGAGAAAGATGAAAGGATGGGAGGGAGGAGGAGAAAAGATAGAAAGGGATGAGGAGGAGAGAAAGATAGAAAGGGATGGGAGGAGAGGGGAAAGATAGAATAGAAAGGAGGGAGGAGAAAGGGTAGAAGATGGAGGAGGGTAGGAAGGGAGGGAGGAGAGAAAGATTAGGGATGAGAGAAGAAAGATAGGAAGGGAGGAAAGGGAGAGGAAAATGAGAAGGAAGGAAGGGGATGGGAAAGTGAATGAATTTAATAATTTTAATGGGAGGAGAGGGGGTGGGGGAATGTTATTAATTATTTATCTGTAGAACAACTGACGTAAATAGTGCACAGATAGACTAATGGTGACAGGTTTACAGTATAACGCTGATTTAAGAGGAGAGTTTACAACAGAGCAATTATCCAATTATTGATAGAGGCACTTTATTTTATTTTCGGGCGAGTCATTTTTCAAGTGGATATGTTTGATTAACATGCGATGTCTAGACAAGGGCTGATTGGGGTTATATGGGTGTAATTTTATTTCCTACGATTTAGCTACATGGCGTTTCTTCAAACTTTTGTGTGGAGGTGAAAACACACACTCGCACGCACGCGAACACCCATGCACATGGACGCACGCACACGCACACATACATGCACATGCACGAACACACACACATGCACGCACGCACATGTATGTACGTACACACACACACACACACACACACACACACACACACACACACACACACACACACACACACACACACACACACACACACACACACACACACACACACAGTATAATTTAGATCTTATTCTGTCACAGGTTTCTGTCGGTTTGAACTGTGCGTTTCAATCTTAACTTCAGTCATTTGAGAAATTATATATATTTTTGTGAATAATTTCCAGGAATAAGGAAATAGTTGGCCCCCTTCCCTCCCCTCCCCTCCTACCCCTACCAGTTTTGGAGGGGGAAAGGGGGGTCCATGACAATCTGTTTTCCGCTAAAACTTTTGGGTGATGCTTGAGAGACGCCCCCCCCCTCTCTCTCGTCTCCTCTCCCTCCAACCTCCTCCCCCCACCCCACCCCCACCCCTGGAGTTGGCAGGAAGGGAGGTTTTTGGTATGCAGTTGGCAGGGAGGAAGGGAGCCGAGGAGGGCTGGGGTGAGGTTGGGGATGGTAGAAGGCAGGCAGACAGGCAGGCTAGGCTGAGGGAGGGAGGAGGGAGGGCAAAGAGGAGGGAAGGAACGGGATGGAGGTAGGCGAGGAGGGAAGGAGGTAGGGAGGCGAGGAGGGCAGGGGTGGGAGCTAGGCGAGGAGGGCAGTTGTAGGAGGGAAGGAGGGAGGTGGAGGGGCAAGGCAGAGAGCAGTGAATATTTTTTCCCTCTCTTTTTCTGGGGCTTATGTTTACCGCCGTAGATGAGGTAGTTGGTGTTACTGGTGTATCCCGACCGCATGATACCCCCGAATCATTTATTCATTTGTACGATTCCCGATAATGATAAACGATTATGAAGGTGATTACGCTGTTGATGTTGATAATTCCTGACCACATAGCGGATTTTTTTTTTTTTTAATTATTTTATTTATTTATTTGTTATGGAGGAGGAGGAGGAGTAGGAGTGGGTGGTGATTCCCATCATCTCCCTCGCCCCGTCCCCCCCCCCCCCTCCCCGCGAAAAAAGGTTAGAAAAGAGGGAACGATTGGGGGAGGGAAGAGGGGAAGAGAGTGACGGGAGAGGAGGGAAGAGAGTGACGTGGGAGGGGAGGGCGTAGGGGGGTGAGTTGGTTCCAGCTGGAGGAGTGGGCGGTCATGGGGCGTGATTTGACCCAGCTGGAAATGTAAGGGAGGAGGAAGGGGGGGTGAAGGGGTGGATAGAGATTTTGAGGGGTTACGGGAGGGAGTAGGGGGAGAAAGGGATAGGGGAGGAGAGGGCGTGGAGGAGGCAAGGCGTTCATCTCCTTCGGCCGTCCTCTCTTGACCCCCCGTGGAAAGGCCTCTCCAAGGGCTTTTTCAGGCACTCAGCGGTCTCTAAGCTCTCTCTCTCTCTCTCTCTCTCTCTCTCTCTCTCTTCTCTCTTCTCTCTCTCTCTCTCTCTCTCTCTCTCTCTCTCTCTCCCTCTCTCTCCCTCTCTCCCTCCTCCTCCTCCCTCGCCTCCCTCCCTCCCTCTCTCCCCCTCTCCCTTCCCTCTCTCCTCCCTCTCCCTCCCTCTCTCCCTCTCCTCTCTCTCCCTCCCTCTCTCCGTCCCTCTCTCCTCCCTCTCTCCCTCCCTCCCTCTCTCCCTCTCTCCCTCCCTCCCTCTCTTCTCTTCTTTCATATGGGATATTGGAGGTTTGGATGGAGGGAGGGAGGGGGAAATTGGATGTGAGGGGGTGGAGGGGAAGGAGATAGGCGGTGAAGAAGGAGAAAGGAGTAGAAGATGGAGAGTGGGGGGGGGATAGAAGAAGAAAAAGTATTTCTTCTCCCATTCCGGTTCTATCTATCTATCTGTCTGTTCTTAAAAGCCGTCCTTATTTATTATTATTGTTGGTATTACTATTATTATTATTATTATTATTATTATTATTATTATTATTATTACTATTATTCCTTATCTCATCCGTTCGTTTTCTTTTCTCAAATGTCATCCTTCTTATCACCTTATCAGCTTAGTTAGTCAACACAGTTAACTTATCTATCAATCTATACATCCATTAATTAAATGAACTCGTCTGTAAATTGGTTATTAACAGGACAAACGCGCAGACGGGAATGTCGCGCCCAATTTTTATCTTTTCATAACTGGCAGATTCATTTATTTAAAGATGTGTTCGTTGTATGTCATTTTCATTTCTTTCTCTCTTCTTTTCCTCCGTTTGTTCCTTCCTTTCTTCTTTCCCGGTTTCGCGAAGTCGTGTTTGCGGGTGTTAAATGTTGCATGTATTGAGGGGGGGGGGAGGGGAGTGGTGGTGGTGGTGGCGGTGGGGGGTTATTGCAGCCTTATTGCGTCTTGGAGGAATTTTGATTGCATTTTTTCTTTCTCTTTTTTATTTCTTTTATTTTATCTTCTTTTTTTTCTTCGTCTTTTCCTTTCTTTCGTTTGCATTTATATTTTTTTCTCTCTGTTCACTAAAGTTAAACTGAGTTAATCAAGAAGATTGATTTGCTTGGAAGAGAGAGAGGGAGAAGGAGGGGAGGAGGGAGGAGGGAGAAAGAGAGAGAAAGAAAGAGGAGGGGAGGGGGAAAGGGGGGAATGGTGGGATGAGGAGAGAAAAAAATCCAAGATTGAGAGAGAGAGAGAATGGAGAGTATAAGTGTATGTGTGCATGTATGTTTTTGTATGTGCATGAAGGCCAGTGACCTAACGGTCTGTGTGACCAGTTAGTTCAGAAATAGCAATAGAGAGAGAGGGGGAAAAAATCTTTTTTTTTCTGTCGGACAACTCTTAACCTTGGCATTATGTCATCTAGAAGAAATTGTTGTTCTTCTTGCCTCTGAGCCTTTTCCCCTCTTTTCTATATTTACTTCTCTTCCATCCTCTCCTTTTGACCTCTCTCTCTCTCTCTCTCTCTCTCTCTCTCTCTCTCTCTCTCTCTCTCTCTCTCTCTCTCTCTCTCTCTCTCTCTCTCTCTCTCTCTCTCTCTCTCTCTCTCTCTCTCTCTCTCTCTCTCTCTCTCTCTCTCTCTCTCTCTCTCTCTCTCTCTCTCTCTCCTCTCTCTCTCTCTCCTCTCTCTCCTCTCTCCCTCCCTCTCCCTCTCCTCTCCCTCTCCTCTCCCTCTCTCTCTCTCTCTCTCTCTCTCTCTCTCTCTCTCCCTCTCCCTCTCCCTCTCCCTCTCCCTCTCCCTCTCCCTCTCCCTCTTCCCCTCCTCCCCTCCCCTTCCCTCTCCCTCTTCCCCTTCCCCTCTTCCCCTTCCCCTCCCCCTCTTCGCCTTCCCCTCCCCCTTCCCTTTCCCCACTTCCCCTCTTCCCCACATTCCTCACAATCTCCTTCTCCCCTCCTTCCTTTGCACAGCGGATAAGTTGCATGACTGAACAGGTTCAAGTGATCTTTTCGTCGGTCCTTGGCTCGGAACTGCTGCTGGATGGATGCGAGGACAGAAGGTCGCGAAGACGGGTGAGGGGGGGGGGGGGACTTCAATTATTAAGCCTGTCTGTGTATCTCTGTGTTTCTTCTTCTTTCTCTTTTTTTTTTTTTGTGTGGTCTAAAACTTTTTCTTAATCGTTCTCTCATGTTCTCTTTCTTTCTTTCTTTCTTTCTTTTTTACTCTCCTCCCTTTCCCTCTCTCCCCTTCAGTATTTCCCAGAAGCGAGGCCTACAATTAAAAGTTTTCGTTCGGGTTTATTTATTGCTGTGATATAATGCAGGCCTACTGTACGTGCTAAAACATTTCGCCCTTGTGCCATTTTTGTTCGGACACCGACCCAGTTTTGGTTTATTAGCTTTATTATTACTGCTACAAATGTTTGTGGTGTTCATGATATTCATAACATTGTTGTGGATATTGTTGTTGTTATTATTATTATTATTATTGTTATTATTATTATTATTATTATTATTATTATTATTTGTTATTGTCATTATTATACTTATCGTTATTATTATCAGCATCATCGTCATCATTATCGTCAGCATCATCAATTGTTATTGTTATTATTATTATTATTATTATTATTATTATTATTATTGTAGTTTGCTGTTCTGGTGGTAGTTTTACTACTGTGTTAATCTTTTGTAAAACCTAGTATTGACTTTACTGTGCGATGATGATACAAATGGTATAAGCATATTGTAAAAAAAAGAAAAATGACGTAAACATTCTTTAGGTTCACATTAATTATTCATGTTTTTTTCGGAGCACATATCGTCGTACGTCAGTCACTTTGCGTAGGCCTAGCCCACCTGAAGTGCAGTGAAGTAACGGCTGTCAGATTTTCTCTCTCTCCCTTTCTCTCGTCTTCTTTCACTTACGTCTTTCTTATCTCGCGGCGCTGAAGGTCAATTCAAAGGGGGGATGGGGGAGGGGTGGGGAAGGGGAGAGAACAGGATACAAGCGAAGGACTCCCGCCGACGCATGCATTTTACTCACCTGCGTCCTTCAGAGGGCGATCAGCTGATGCGGGTGGGCGTGGCCTAATACGGTGGGCGATGATTTAATACTTCTTGTTGTGTGTGTCAGCTGTTCTTGTTCTTACTACGTGTCGTATCCGTTTTCTTTTTTCTTTTTTTTCTTTTTTTCGTGGTCTTTTATGTATTTGCCATTATAGTGATTATTGTTGTTAACGCTAAAGATTTTGTTGTAATTGTTGTTGACATTATTGATAGCAGCACCTAATATTATCTTTCCTGTCTATGTATATTCATACATGCAATTCTCATTTTCCCCTCTCCTCGCTTGTCGATTCTCTGGTTTGTTTCTTTCCATTCTCATTCCTTTCTCCTTGCCTAAAAATATATATATTTTTTATAGTGATCACCTATCTTTTTTTCTCTCTCCTCGTTCTCATATTTCCTTCCTATTATTTTCCCTAAATGTCCTTTTAGACATTTTCCTTTTTCCAAACTTATCCTCTCCAATTTTCTTTGCTTCCCTCGCTCTTCTCTCCTTTCTCCTCCCTTCGGTTTTATTTCTCTTTACCTTCCATCCTTTCCCTTCCGTTCCCTTTCTTTGCTTTTCCTACCTACTCCACTTCCCTTCCAATCCCCATCTCCTCATCTTGCCTTCCCATCCCTTCCTTTCCTATGGTGTTTCTTTCCTCTCTTTCCCTTCCCATCCCCTCTCGTCCTCTCCTACCCTCATCTTCCTTCCCATCTCCCTTCCTTGCCCTTCCATTCCCATCCCTTCCTTTCCCTTTTCCCTTTCCATTCTCATCCCTTTCTTTCCCTTCCTTTCCTTTCCCTTCCTTTCCTTTCCTTCCATTCCATCCCTTTCTTTCCCTTCCTTTCCTTTCCCTTCCCACTCTTTCCTTTACACCCTTCTCTCTCTCTTCATTTTTCTCATACCAACGATATTGTCAGTTACACGAGGACGGGGCAGGTCCGGCATAGCTCAACCTGTTCTGTCTGCATTGCAGGGGGCGCTCGGCCAGATGCAACGGTGCGTCTTGAATTTCCAGAATATGCAAATATAACGGAATCTAGAAGGACGATAATTCGAAGTGTTAAGAGCTGGTTTTCTTGTCTGGGGATGATGTTAGATTTTTTTTCTGTGTGTGGGGGGGGGGGGTATACGAGGATAGAACGGAAATGGCGAGATAGGTGTAATGTTCAGTATATATCGGTAGAAAGGGGATGAAAGGATGATTAACACGCGTTTTTTTTCTTTCTTTCTCCCTTTTTTGTGGTAGGATAAGATGGGGGGGGGGTTGGATGCTGGGGATGTTACAGGGGTGATGGCTAATGGTTGACACAAAAGCCCGCCAAAATATTAATGGAATAAAATCTAACTCTTACGTGACTGAATATGTGAACCTGAGAGAAAGAGAAAATAAAATGACAACATCAGTAATGTACACTTATCATGTTTCAGCAAGCAAATGTAAAGTCTTAAAGATTTTTTCTGCTTGCGTGGTCGATGACACGGAGCAGCGGCCATTGTGACTTTCTAAAACGTTTCGTGAATCAGACTCGAAACGTTTACGTACATCCTGTTTTTCTTTGTGTGTTTAGTGGGGGGACTTGCCTAAACTGAACGGATTTAACCTAACCCTGACCTAACCTAAACTAGAGAACATTCGTCTGGTTGAACCCTCTCTCTCTCTCTCTCTCTCTCTCTCTCTCTCTCTCTCTCTCTCTCTCTCTCTCTCTCTCTCTCTCTCTCTCTCTCTCTCTCTCTCTCTCTCTCTCTTCTGTTTATTTTGTCATGTTTTGTTTAATGATTAAGGTATGTATTTAATTTGCTTTGATTTGCGTTATGGTCTTACTTTTATTTGTTTCTTGTCACGAAACAAATTTCCGTTTGTATACCAGTTATGTTTTTTTCTTCATTTTTGAAAATAGTAAAATCAGAAAAAGTAGAGTTGAAACGCTAACCTCGTGCGTGTGACGGTGACATAGTGTTCGTTTTCTTAAATGTCTTTCTTAATTCATGTCTTTTGAAGACGCCCGTGACGTCACAGGTGGCTATCTTCCTTACATGCGTAATCAGCAGACTGATAAGATTAGAGTAATCGCTCGATAACATTACACTGTAAGTCTGTATGTCCACCTGTCGACCTGAGTGTGTGTTCGAACTCTCGATTCTTTCTGCGCAGTTAGGTTTTTCACACTCAGGCGCTTGCTTATCTCTCTCTCTCTCTCTATTTCTCTCTTTTTTCTTTCTTTCTTGCTCTCTCTCTCTCTCTCTCTCTCTCTCTCTCTCTCTCTCTCTCTCTCTCTCTCTCTCTCTCTCTCTCTCTCTCTCTCTCTCTCTCTCTCTCTCTCTCTTTCGCTCTCTCTCTCTCTCCCTCCCCCCCCCTCTCTTCTTCCCTCCCCTCCTCTCTCCCTCCCTCCCCCTCTCTCGCCCTCCTTCCCTCCCCCTCTCTCCCTCTTTTCTTCCCTCCCTCCCCCTCTCTCCCCTCTTTCCTTCTTTCCTTCACTCAATCAGTTTGCATTTATCTTATCGGATGCCACGGTTGGGCGACTGCCACCATAGTCGATTCACACGTGGAGGAAATCGCGGGGGGGGGGGAGGAGGTGTGGGGGGGGGGGCTGATGTTGTTAACCTTGTGTTTTTGTGTCTGTCGAAGGGCGGTGCTCTGTATGCAAGAAACTTTCTTTGCCTTTGCGTGGGTTTTCTTGGTGTTTACTTGCGCGGGGTGGGAGTCGAGAGGAGATATTCTGATGAATATGGGGTTTGTTGGGAGGGCAGTTTTTTGTGTGGTTTTGGTTGTTTTGTTGTTTATGAGCTTCCCTTCTGCCCTAAATGAATTGGGAAAACAGCTTTTTAGATTAAGAGATTTAGATTTTAAAGATTATATGAATCATAATGCGGTTCTACCACGGGCCCCTCGTAATGAGGTTGACTTTTTTTTCTTTTTATGAGTGTGTGCGCGCGCGCTTTCATATAATTTTGCCGTGGGACGCAGCAGACAGTATTTGGATTTCGGGGAATATCCTGAAATATAGAAACTCCTCAGAAACTTCCTTCAGTTCGTGGAATGGGAAGGAACCCCGGAGAATTTTATTTTTTCTCTCTCCAGGACTCTTCCAGTGCGATGCAGTGTGGGGCGCATCACGAACGGAATGACGGAGCTGCTCAACATCAGGTCTTCCATTGCGATGTATTTTTGGAGTGGGAATGTATAGTATTCATCATTGGTGACGCAAGACACTCGTTTGAACTGGATCGGGAATGCCATGGGGTATTTTTTCTCTGTGTGCGGGGGGGGGGGGTCCGATTTAAGAAGTGTAATTGGATTCAGAGATATTTTGGTATCATTATTTTTTTCATTATTATTATTATTATTATTATTATTATTATTATTATTATTATTATTCAATAACCCTATAGAAAAATTAGTATTCGCAGTATAGTTTGTTTATATTCCTAATTAGAATATATTGATGAGAGAGAGAGAGAGAGAGAGAGAGAGAGAGAGAGAGAGAGAGAGGAGAGAGAGAGAGAGAGAAGAGAGAAAAGTAAGAATCAGTAACATGCAAAACAAATAAACAAGGAATGAGAGAGGGATCGCTAAGGGAATGATAAATGGAATTAGTTAAGACATAGAAAATTATGCAAATGAATATATGAATAATAAAAGACCTTACGCTAAAGAGAGAAAGGTAAGAATCGGTAATATGTAAAACAAATAAACAAGGAATAAGAGAGGGATCGGTAAGGGAACGCTAAATGGAATCAGTTCAGACAGAGAGAAATATGTAAATGAATATATAAGTAAGAATAAACGAACAGGTGAACATTTTATACATTTCACTCTCCTTACACTCCCTTTTCAAGTATTGTTGCCACGTGTGAAAACAGACACCTCGCAGGAAGATTGCCTTTTTCACAGAAGAGGAAGAATGTAGAGATAAGTGTGTCTTGTTTGCCAAAATTTATGTGTATTGATTGTGTGTGTGTGTGTGTGTGTGTGTGTATAAAGGTATATATGTATATATGTATATATATATATATATATATATATATATATATATATATATATATATATATATATATATATAATGTATATGTATGTATACAAATATTTATATATGATATATGTAAAACATATGTATATATATGTATGTATGTATGTACGCATTTGTACGTGCATACGCGTGTGAGTTTTCTTTCTGCTTTATCTAGATGTCTCTAACTATTTTTTTGTGTTGACTATTTCTTTCTTTTGGACCAGTTCCGTTAACAGTGCTTGGTAGTTTTAACGGTAACGAAGGTCTAGTCCTTTTTTATCAAGACCTTTTGCTAAAACACACGTCTTATCCATTTAATGCTTGATATATTGTCTTCTTTTTTCTTTTTCTTCTTAGTCTTAGTCTTAATTCTCCTCCTCGTCTCTCTCGTCTTCCTTTCTTTTCTTCTCCCATTTCTTCTAATTTTCTTCTCATTCTACTTTTTATTAGTATTATCATCACTATTCATCTCGTATTATCCCTTCTTCCACTTTCTCTCTTTCTTTCTTCTTTCCATTTTCTCTTTCTTTTTCCTGTATTTCTGATCATCCTTCACTTTCTTTCACATTTTCTCCTATCGCTTTTCTTTCTTTTTCTTTTTTTCTTTCTTTCATCTTTCATTTCTTTCTCTCTCACCTTTCCTCTTGTCTCCTTATTTTTTCCTTTTTATTTCTTTCTCCCATTTTTTCTCTCCTTCCCTCTTTTCTCCTTATTTTTTCGTTTTCTTTCTTTGTCCCATATTTTTTCTCTTCGTTTTCTTTCTTTCTCCCTTATTTTTTCTCTCCGCTAGTTGCTCCCTATTTTTTTCTTTCATTCTTCCATCTTTCTCCCATATGTTTTCTCTCCTTCCCACTTTTCTCTTTTTTCTCTTCCTTTCCTTCTCCCGCATTTTTTCTATCCTTCCCTCTTTACTCCTTATTTCTTAAAAATCTTTTCCCCTCCTTAATATTTTTTCTCACTTTCTTTCATATATTTTTTTTTATATTCCTTTCATTCTTTTTCTTATTTTCTTCCTTCCAAGCAAGCTAATGGCGAGAGGGCAGTGAGTAGGCACACGGCGAGCGGGAGTGACGTAGCCCGGCCGCGGGTGTGTTCATTTAACGTCTTGGGCTCCTTTACAGTGTAGCAACAGGGCTCTTCTCACGCCAAGACGGGGGGGGGGGTCCTGGCGTTGCCTCCTGTGGGTGTGTGTTTTTTTTTTTATTTATTTGTTGTTTTTTCGTTTTTTTTCTTTTCCTTATTTTGTTCTGTTTTTTTTTTTTCTTTTTCTTTTTTCTTTCCCGTCTCTCCATCTGTGGCCTCCCCGACACAAATACTCCCACGCACATGCTTTGTCTTTTTCCTCTTTTATGTTCTTTTCTCTTCTCTTCTATTCCTCCCTCCCCTCCCCTCTCTCCCCGACCTATCCCCAACCTACGCACCCCATCCCCTCCCCCTCCCCTACACATCCTCCCCACCCCACCCCACCTATCCCCGCTCTAGCCCCTACCCCAATTCTACCCACCCTACTGCCCTGTACCTTCTCCCCCCACTACCACTACCCCTCCCTCTCCCCCCCACCCCTCCTCTCCCTCTCCCCCCCACCACCACCCCTCCCTCTCCCTCCTCCCCACCCCACCACCATCCCTCCCTCCCCCCCCCCCCACCCTCCCTCTCCCCCCACCACCACCACCCTCCCTCTCCCCCACCACCACCACTCCCCTTCTCCCCCCACCACCACCACCACTCCTCCCTCTCCATCTCTCCCTCCCTCTCCCTCACCCAAACTTAAGCCAGAATCTATTCCGCAAATGTGGGCTTGTCGTTAAGGAAAATGGGGGGTAGGGGTGTGGGAGGGGGTGTACAGTGGGGAGAGGTGGTAGTGGTGTGGGAGGGGATAATGGGACGGCGGGGGAGGGGTAGAAGGGGCTAGGGGTTAGGATTGGGGGTGGAGAGGGGAGGGGAGAGTGGGGTGGGATGTCGCTATGCAGCCCAAGGTATTCATTAACCTAGGCAGTGTGGATACAGGTATACGGTTCTCCTTGTAGAGTAGGTGTGTGTGTGTGTGTGTGTGTGTGTGTGTGTGTGTGTGTGTGTGTGTGTGTGTGTGTGTGTGTGTGTGTGTGTGTGAGAGAGAGAGAGAGAGAGAGAGAGAATCTGTGTCTGTGTTTCCGGTGAATTGTGAGGCTCCGAGTCGTGGGCTGTGGACAATTCGATCTGTTTTTATTATTATTATTATTCTCTCTCTCCTCCCTCCTCCCTCTCTCTCTCCCTGTCCCTATCGTCCCTTCTTCCCGTTCTCCCTCCCCCGCCCCATATTCCTCTGTAGGTGCGTGCGATTGCATATGTCCTGTCTAGATTGTGCTCTGATAAGCGTCGGTTTAATTGCACCTTTCTTCTCCCCGTCATTCGCTGATCTCCCTCGCCCTCGAGTGATGCTCAAGATGATAATGGTGACAAGAGGCGAGCAAATGCGTCGTTTGATGCCTTTCCAAAAATAGCCCAACGACTGGATGCGAAATAACCGCTCCAGCGTTGCGAAGCGTGTGCAACATCGACAGGGGGCGGCACCGTCATTGGTCCGCGGCGGATTCGGGCGGCCGCTGATTGGTCCGCGGCGTTCTTGGGAGCTTCCTGATTGGCTGCGGCGGAGGTGTGTCGGGGGGCGGCAGCACCTGATCAATGACATCACTACGGAGGGGAATTTTCCACCACCTCGTACTCCGCTCCTCCCTTCGGCGTCCATTCAGGGCGACCTCCCACGACCTTTTAAACGAAGCTGTTGTTTGCGGAAAAATAAGGCGCTCCTTCGACCACGGAAACCGGACGTCCTTATTTTCGCCTCCCTCTTCTCTTTCCCTGTATCGTTCTCTCCCTCTTTTCCTTTCGCTCTTCGTGCGCGCATCGTTTTCCCGAGCGCGCGGACGGACGGGAGGACGAACGAACGTTGATGATAAGACTTGAAAATCGGGGAGAAGAAAAGGAAAAGGAGTAGGAGGCGGAGGAGGATGCCTTGATGACGCACGTGGGGCGGTGTTGTGGCCCGAACGCCCGCTCGCTCGCCCGCTCCCTGGCAGGCTAGCGGGGAGACGCGGCTCGAGGTAGTGCCAGTGTGGGTGTTCCTCGTCAGGAGCCAAGGTTCCCGTCGGCGGTCGAGAGATCAGCACCGCGTCCTCCTCCTTTTCTCTCTCTTTTTATCTCTCTTCCGCACCCGACGTCATTCTGCCCCTGAGCGGCCTTCCCTCTCTCTCCCGCCGCGTTCCCCGCCCCACTTCCCCCCCGCGACGGTGGAGGGGCGCCAGCTTCGCCCCGCGTGTAGCATGAGACTCGAGTCGGACGTGGTAAAGCAGCCAACGATAAGATTGCCCAGGACAGTGTCGCGCGAGTGATAATAATCGGAGCATGACTCCCTTTTCACCTTCTCCTGCCCCTCCGCCCCCCCTTCTGCCCCCTACCCCTGCCCCTGTCTCCTCCCCCTCGCCCCTCGCCCCCCACTGGTGACCAAGCTTGTGAGGGGATGAATGAAAAGTACGAGCTCGCCGGATAAGCGGTCAGTCTCTCGTTCAGAGGCGCGGGAGAGAGAAGCGAGACAGGTGAGTGCAGGCCCACGAGAGAGAGAGTATGAGAAAAGTGAGACACTTTAAGTCTGTGGTATTAGTATTGTGATCACGCGTAGACGCCGCAACGAATCAAAATGTGATTTTTTTACACGAAAGTGCTTGCTCTTTTTATAGACGGTGATCTAGTGCTAGTAGCAAACAGCGGATTATCGGATAGGCTTTAATACCCGCTTTCCACAAGAATCGATCAAGTTTGAAGAAAATATTCTCTTTGCTTATGCCGTTGGTGAGGATTACGTTGTGTGTAACGATTCGCCCCGTGATGTGATTCGTATGCAAATTGGAAGTTTCTGTATTTGTTCGTCAGTGGACACGAGTGATTCTCATTGTCCTTGTTTATAGTTTTAGTTGTTGATATGTGATTTACGTTGGTGAAAATGGGGTTAATGGAAATTTATCCCTCGTTTGTTATTTTTGAAGTAGAGATGATATATGCAAATACTTTCATACGTTCACGTAATGCTTCGCCTAAAATGTATATCGTAAATTCTGGTGCAGTTTGATGTAACTCGTTCGTAAAGTAAAAATAAGTGCTGTGTTTTCATGCCACTTTACCTTTATTCAGTAAAATGGTAAAGAAAGAGACCGGAGATTAGCACCTCCACTAAAGATAGAGGCGAAGGGCATAGGGTACGTTGAAATGAAAGAAAATATCCTGGGAGATTTTGGAAGGAGTGTCTTGTGCGTCTTACGTATGTCACGATTGGTGTTTGTAAGTATTTTTGTGTTGGTGTAATCGTTGTTATGTGTGATTGTTCTGCCTGTGATAACAAATGGTTATTATCGTGTTATCGAATGGTATAGAGAGAAATTGTGTCAGCTTGTAGATGTTTCGAAACCATGTTTTGTTTTATTTATGTATTTACTGTTATTGCAATTACAGTATTTTTCATGTTTTTTTTCGTTCACTGTTAGTGAGATTACATACTTGTCTGTGCCTTGATAAGATAACTGTGATATCTACTGCATTGGTGCCACATGCCATAAAAATGAAATAAAAGTGATAATGAACAATTTCATTAATATGGTACTTACTACATGCCTTTTTTATATAGTTATTACTTAACCAAACTTGAATTGTGTTGGGGTTA
Organism: Penaeus vannamei; assembly: GCF_003789085.1. Classification (NCBI taxonomy): domain Eukaryota; kingdom Metazoa; phylum Arthropoda; class Malacostraca; order Decapoda; family Penaeidae; genus Penaeus; species Penaeus vannamei. The sequence continues at coordinate 89,865 of NW_020872515.1, forward strand.
CAAATTCATAATTAAGAAGAAAACATTGGAAAAAGTTACCCAGCAAAGAGGATGACAGAAAGTCAACAGTGCCATTGATACAAGACATAATTGATAACTTTTTTTATTTTCCTTTTGTTTGTGTTATGTGAAAATC
>NW_020872515.1:100000-125000 GCF_003789085.1 Penaeus vannamei
CCTTTTCTTTAATTGAAATAAACTTTTTTGTTGTTATTGTTGATAGTATTGGTATGAACATCATAATAATCATAATGTCAATAATAATAAAAACAGTATCAATATTGATAGCCATTATTGCTCTTGTAATTTCCTTCTAAAGGCAGGCCATTGTGGGAGGTATTTTAGTGGGAGGAATTGCACAGTTCCTGGCCTCCCCTGCTGACCTGGTCAAAGTGCAGATGCAGATGGAGGGACGAAGAAGGCTGGAAGGCAAACCCCCACGGTACGCTGGCTATTTGGTCTGCTTGTGTTGTTGTCATAGTAAAAATTTCTATGTAGTTTTCACTTTTTGACATATTTTTTCTTTCTTCATCTTCATCTTTTTTATTCCTCATTTTGTTGTTCACCCTTTCTCTTATTTTTTACTATATTCTCTTTAGTAATGTAGCTGTATTTTGCCTTTGCTCTCTCTTATTTTTTTCCTGTTTTTCCTCTTGCTCCTCATACTCCATATCCTCTTCCTCTTCCATATCTCCATCATTCTCTATTACTTTATCTTCCTGCTTCTTCTTGAGCAATTTTTAGTCCCTCCTGCCTTCCTTCTCTCCTTCCTTCCTTCCTTCCTTCCTTCCTTCCTATCTTCTTTCCTTCTTTCCTTCCTTCCTTCCTTCCTTCCTTCTTTCTTTCTGTCCTTCCTTTTTTCTACATTATTTTTTTTCTTCCTCCAAAAAATGATTTTGATGATATCCTCCAAGTGATAAAAAAAAAAAATTCTTTTCCATTGTAAAAAGATGCATCCAAACCTTTTTACAGAGTTCACTCAGCTGGGGAAGCCTTCATCAAGATCTATCAAGCAGGTGGAATGCGTGGGCTGTGGAAAGGTTGTATGCCAAATGTCTATCGGTCAGCACTAGTCAACCTCGGTGATCTGACCACCTACGACTCAGTCAAGAGATACTTTGTGAACAGTTGGGGGTTGCCCGATACATATTGGACCCATGCTTTGTCAAGGTATGGGGTTTTGTTTTTATTTAGAGAGAGAATGAGTGAGGGAGTGAATGAATGAAAGAATGAACAAGTAAGTTAAGGGGGGAATGAGTTGCTAAATTATTAAAAGTCTTGTTACAATGGAAAACAAAAGAAGTTTTAGTCAAAAGTATGAAATGCTTAGTAAATACTAACTGGTATCACATCAGCTATCCAAAAGAATTTATTATGGCTCTCATTCAGGGGTACTGCGAGATGCCTAGCAACATGAACAAAGTTTCCTCAGATTTTGGTACAATTTATTTTTCTGACATCGCAACTGAAAGATAGTATATGTCATGCTGCCATTCCATTCAAGTGATATGCAAGTTACGCCAATGAAATGTTGCTTGTGCCTTTATTCAGATGCTTCAAAATTAGTTGAAAAATAATTCTAATATAGCTACTATTTTGTGGGAAAGAACTTGTCTCTTTGATACTATAGGGTTTAAATAAATCTGTGACAAATGGAGAAAAATGGAAATGAGAATGAGTAACTTTGCAATTCAATAGATGCAATGTATGTATTTGAATGAAATCTTTGTTAGAATTACATGTAATTTTATGATCATGTGATTTTTGTGAAGATTTAATCAAGATATATCAAATACATTGCTTGCCCAGTAGTTGTATGTTCTTAATGTTATATTTTTACATTCTGGAATAATTTTGATGGCTTCCTGTAGAAATGAGGTAACCATTATGGGGGTAGGTTACTGATATATCTTATCTCACGTTATCCAAACTCTTAACACAGTCCAAAGCAAGTTTTTAGATAGAAAATTGAAATGGTGTAACTATACTCCTATTTTAATGTAAAGTTCTAAAGTGGAGATCTTTATTTCCCTATGCTGAAGGGTCTTAAATGTGAACTGTACATCTACTTTGATAAATTTCCTTAGCTAGTATTAAGTAAAGATAAAAGTTTTCACCTGCACTGTGTTAAGAATAGCATTATTATTTGTCAATAGAAATTTTGGCAAAATGGGAATCACAATTGATTACTCGCTTTTTGTTAAGTATAGTATAGTGTTCTACAATGGCTGTCAAATAACCATGAATGTGTTTGCATAAAAGAGAGAAAGAGAATGTGTGTGCATTCATACATGCTGTGTTAAAAGAATGAAGTGTCTGAGTTTGAATATTCATGTCTACTACATTGGTACACAAACCCAAAAAGTGTACTTGGTGTTTGTTTGTTTTTTTGCTTATTTTTATTCATTTATTCTGCCTCTCTTTAACACAGTTTTAGAACTTTTAAGGAGATTTTTTATTATTATTATTATTATTATTCATTTTTCAGCAAACAGTAATTATTATTAGTTTCAGAACTGACATAGTTTAGTTCACATGTTGGAATTACTAACAGAGCTGATTTTGTTTATTAATTTATTTACATAAAGCCTATTTTTTCTCCACTTTTCAGTTAACTCAAAATTGGGTAAATATTTATTTCAAAATGTCTATTATTATTTGTTTGAAAATATAATATGTTCATGATATGTTTTTATTTTTGATATTTTAATGCTAACCATTGCTTTATATTATTATTATTATTTTTTTTTTACTGTAGGGTTGAAATAGACTTTTGCATCAGTTGTATAATATGATGGTTATTCATTTTATTATTTCCTTTCTCTTTTTTCAAAAGTGTTTGATATATGTATGTTTTTTATCTTTTTTCTCTTTATTTTATTTTCTTATCAAATAACTTGTTTGCAGTTTTATCCAGATCCGTTCTCAGATCGGAAAGAAATGACAAACTTGAGACTGACGTGAATATACACAAAAATATGAATTACATTTTTTTGTTAATGTTTGCTTTTGCTTGTGTGCGTTGGTATGGAATGCAGAGAGTGAAAAAGAGATTGAGGATAGAGTGAATTAGATATTGCAAAGATTAAGTTATAGTGTTGTGACCTCTTATGAAGCCATCTGTACAAGATTAACAAAAAACTACAATGGACAGTACATGTACTTCTTGCTAATGGGTTAAAGGGTGGATTAAGATCCATATTTGTAACTTGGTTTGGGTGTAGACAGTGGTTGTAGATGTAGACAATGTTAGATTTATTTTTTCTTTAGTTTTTAAGGCTAATGACAGTAATAGAGTTTGAATGAAAGATTATTAATTTTTGATACAGTTATAAGTTTCAGTAATTAGTAGAAATTGTATAAATCTGAATTACTAACATTTGTTTCCAAGCTGAGTGTTTGTAAGATATGCATACAGAGGAAGCTGTGGGTGTGAGTGCGAACTATGTGGACCAGTGTTGTTATTGCAGTGCGTGCTCAGGACTGATAGGAGCATCGTTGGGTACACCAGCTGACGTAGTGAAGACAAGGCTAATGAACCAGCCCACGGACCACAGGGCCAGGTGGGTGCTGTTCCGCCACCCGGGCCTGAGACAAGTGCCCGCCTCTAGCATCGGCCAGACCAGGGTTACATATAGATGTCAGTAAGCAAGCTGGATGAAGGGGGAGATCTTTGAGAGATTTTATTATTATTGTCATATTCATTCTCTTCATTTTTATTATTTATAACAGCTCAAGTCTCCTCACATGCCAACTAGCTTATCTTTTTCTTTTATCTTTTCTCTCTCTATTTGTCCTCTCCTTGTCACTCTTTTGGGTTTCCAACAATATTACGAGTAATCGGGTTCTCAGTCTCCCGATGGTGTGATATATTATTGGAAACCCAGCTGAACCCGACGAGCTCATTTGTAGAAGTAAGCAGAGCATGAGCAGGAAAAATTAGGAAGAACCTCCATTATACATCTTGCAGTACCTTATCTGGCCTGGTGTCGGCCGTCTTGGGCTGCCCTGCCGACGTAGTTAAGGCCAGGATAATGAACCAGCCAACTGACAGTAAGTCCAGGTAAGTGAGGATGCAGGAAGGGTCTTGATTTGTTCTTTATTTATCTTTATTTATTTGTTTATTTTTTCATATATACCCTTTTTTTTTCTTTATTTATTTGCCATGAATTGAGCTCTCATGTAAAGCCATTAGAGAACCCCTCGAATGGAAGTGTTAGGGGCCAGCCAGAAAGTGCTTTAAGTGGAGTGTTGCTACTCCTTCCTCTAGCATATGATATTTGGGAAGGAATACCTTGCAAATGTTGAATGGAACTCTGTCAGTTTTGTTTCCTATATATATTTATATATATATATATTTTTTTTTTATGAGTGTACAGGCGCACATGTGCACGCACACACAGGCACACATGCACATGCGCGCTCGCGCACACACACACACACACACACACACACACACACACACACACACACACACACACACACACACACACACACACACACACACACACACACACACACACACACACACACACACACACACACACACACACAAAAGCGCATATATACAAGCATAAGTGTTTTTATTCATCGTGTATGCTTTTAATTCATACCTTTTGTTGGTTAACAGTCTTAGTCAGTATTCAGTTGTGTCTCACACCACGTAGCTTCCTACTGATATTGTGAGCTTTGAGTTGAAATAATTGCCATTGCATCATGAATTGTATCCTGTAGTATCAAAGGAATTCCATAGCCATTAATAAATAATGGTGCACTGAACCTCTACAAGATAAGCATCGTGTGGTTATGACAGGCTGGCACAAGTTTGAGAGTACAGGTATTTTAATCATACATAAATCATAGTATATAATGGTAATATTGCCTATCAGATATAGGATGTATAATCTGGAAGATGTACCTACAATTTTATGCTTCTGATGTATGCAGTTTTTCATTTGGCATCTGAGGTTTCGTTTTCTTTTTCTTTTTCTTTTTCATTTTACAGAAATTTAATAGTATATTACAAAACTTAACTTGAATAAGGAACACTTTAAATATAGAACAGGATGCACATTTAAGCAGGTTTATATTATAGAATTATCAGGTTAGTTATATTGTTCACAAGATTCAAAGATGCTCCAGAAATTACCATTCTGGAAATATGTATAGTAATAATAGATCTTGGTGTATGTGTCGGTTACTTCCATGGGATGGGGATTGCGCCAGGTATGTAAAACATGAGTGCTTATTGTGTGTGTAGTGAGGAAACTGCAAAGGCAAAGACTTAGATATAGACAAATGGGTGAGTAAAGATTTTTTTTTTTAGGATTTTAGTTAAGCTTTTCACAAGTAAATATTTCCTTTGGATTTCAAAGGGTAAATATTACTGAAGATTTACTAGGTTGCCTGCAGACAGCAAAATCATAACATTCTTCCTTCTGAGTCAAGCTTGTGATGAAAAGGTTAAGTTAATCCAAAAAGAAGGAAAGTTGAGCAGTCAAGATACTGCTTTTCTATGATGTGAAAGATTTTGTTGAATCATATTACTTTTCAAAATATCTCTTTTTGGAAGATATTGTTGGAGAAGGCATGCACCAGTGTATGGCAGAAAGTTTTGAAAAGGATTAATTAAAAGTGGAAATAGTGTCTAATATCAAAAGACTATGCAGATTTTTTTCCCGACATATATGTTTACACCGAGAAATTAACAATATCTAGATAATTATAGTCTTTTCTATAATTCATACATTTTATAGTTTATTGAAAGCACACTTTACTTTGTAGGAATCTTAGAAAGATTGTTATTGGAAAGCAGAGCAAAAAGTAAGAATTGACACTGATGTTAGGACAGCAAAAACTACAAATTGAATAAGATGGTAAAAAAGTCCTCAGAAGTACTTCTTTTTTACTATAGATAACAGAGGTGAGTAATGTATATAGATTGTAGTACTGTGATGTATGTAACCCATGTGAGTTTGCACCCTTGTTGTTTGCAGTCTGTATGCATTATGCTTACTCCTTGAACTTCAGCGTCTTTTTTCTTGTTGTTATGTATTTGCACTCTATGGTATATAAGTAGCAATTCTGCCCAATTCACACCAGTTATATAATTGCTTCTTTTGAAATAGATTAATGACAATGCAGTTTAGCTTTGATTGCATATAGGAAAAATAAATATGACATATGAAATAAGTTTCATTGAGCTATTTGTATTGATTTAATTCTATCCTCATTTTCAGGGGTCTTTTATATCGAAATTCAGCGGACTGCTTCTTGAAGACAGTCCGTAATGAAGGATTCTGGGCACTGTACAAGGGCTTTGTCCCCTGCTGGCTGCGCATGGGTCCTTGGTCCCTCACCTTCTGGATCACCTACGAACAGATACGAAATGCTTGCGGCACATCAGCATTCTAGGTGAGGTGGGTTGGCTGGCGTACCTGTAACTTCAGTGTAAAGCAAAACAGGATCATTAATATAAAGGGTTTTGTTTTAGTTTTTTTTTATAATAGTTAGGAATTTCTCCTACAAATTTATGCAATAGTGTCTGCACAGGTAACACACATTATCCACAGCATTGCTTTCCATAGACAGGGGATGGGTAAAGATATATTATATGAGTTTATTTCTTATAAGATTGTTTAAAGTTAACAGGGATTAGGTTCCAGAGCACCATTTTGACATAGAAAGAATCAGTTAAAAGGAAAAAAGAACTTTTCACCTTTTAATTTAACTTTTTCCCTGACTTTATGATGAGAAAAAATAAAATAGGGCAGATGTCATGCTAATATTGTTCCTAGGCCAACTGACTCTTTGTATATCTCTCAACTTTGCATCTGAAAGGTATGATTTGCATTTCATGAAGTTCATTATTGTGTTAAAATCTATTAGGTTACTGAGATGAATTGTTCAGAGAAATGGTAAAATTGGAGTGTAGAGTTTTGGAGAAAGGTGTTTCAAATATAACCAATTGAGATTTTTCAATTACTCCTTTGATGTTTACAAGAGGACCCAGATGTATAAATATATATAGATATAGATACAGATGTGTACATATATAAATATAATTTTTTCTTCTTCTTAGATACATGTGTTTGTGTGTTTATTATACATATGCCCAAACATGCATACACACATGCACAATCATAAATATGCGCCTAACCACTAGGAACCCATACTATTATTAGGGTAACAGTCCCACTGACTGATCATCACTTAGCAATTTTATGGAGTGTAATATTTGTAGGGGAAATTTACAAGGTTTATAGAATGTGAAACTACTCTTTGCCTAACTTTGACCAGGTGAGTCCCCTATTCATGGAACTGTCCCCTTTAGCATTTTCTTTTAATAGCTACATAAAATCAGTTCTTATTGTTTGAACACCTGGCTAGCTCATTAAAAATGTGCAGAACTCCCACTCAGATGGTCTGTTTTTATACTTTAGCTAAGGGCAAGAGAAATTTCACATAGATGTCAGATGCTGTGGACTGTGTGATAAGTAGGTGAGGGAGTGAGAGTCACATATTGCTCACCACAGCCATAGCCAGAGCTGACTCACATGGGTGAAGAGGGGCACTTTGTGGTAAACTGTGGCATGGTATTGGCTCATTGGCAACATTTAAACCTTTAAATGGAACTCAGTGGAGTTTTAGAATGAGACTTGTACAGTCCTGAGTTTAATGAACAATAGTCATATTATGTTTAAATGTTACAATTGTGAATCTTTTTATTAACTTTTTTGCTCACAGTTGACATGCAGCTTTTGGGATCTGGTGTTAGCAGAGTAAATGTTAGGTGATATAAAAAAAGAGGTGCAGATTTGTAGATGTTGGATAACAATCAGTCAGATATTTGCAATTACATGTACAGCTCTGATAATCAAAGAAAATTGGGATTTTCAGATTATTTTTACTCAGTTTAACTTGTTGCAGTCAGGTGAATGTACTTTTTGCTGTAGTTTTGTTTTGTGAATATTGTTTGCTCATAGATCTTTTTACAACTGTTCAGCTGCCAAGAAGCCATTTAACTGGCATTATGTGACATCACCTGATTTATCTTTTTTTTCTTTCTTTCTTTTCTTCTCTCTTTCTTTCCTTAGTTCTTTCTTTTTCTTCTTCTTCTTCTTCTTCCTCCTCCCAAGTGCTATTGATATTAATGGTATTATTATTATTATTGACATTATGATCATTATAACGTTAATTAACAGTGCTGATAGCAATAGAGAATAAAAATTTTAAAAATAATGAAAACAGAGGAAAAGAGTAATCAGATTTATAAAACTAGCAGTCGACTCCTTAGTGACTAAGCACTTGTGGGACCATGTATAAACACAGTAAATTAAAATCACTGTGGACATGGCATATATCTTTGCTAACCTGACATTGTTAGGTTTGAAACATTTGTCTATATTATTTTCTTATTTTTACTTCCTCTTTTTCAGAAAGTGCTGACAATAATGGGTGACAAAAAAAATGAGAAAATGGTATACGTTTCCTTCGTGGAAACTTCACTCTTCAGACTTAGAAGAAGCTGGGCAACTTAGGAGTGGAATTTCTTTTTTATGATATTATATATCTTGTTTTTTCTTTTTGTTAACTGCCCTTTGGTATAAATGTTATTTTTTCTGTCTTTTCTTTTTTCTCCTGTTAATAAAAACATATTTTGTACATAGAGAATAAAGATACTATATTGTAAAAAAAAACTTATGGGATTGACAAATAATGTAATTATAAGGTTGTGTTTAAAATCTTAGGCAAAGAATGATTCCCACATGGTACCTTTACTTTTAGAGTAAGGATGGTTTTAGTTGCAAAATCCCACTTGCAGTAAGAGAAAGAGATGAGCAGATCACTCAATTCACAACTGTGGAACGGAAGAAGGTATGATACAGGCCCGTGAAGAAAGTTGTCTATTTTATTATATCATTGTGAGGAAAAACCACACCCTGTACAAGCTGATTTTACTCAGCTTTATTTTAACAGAACAGAGTGGTGATCTGAGGACAAGAACTCCTGCCAGAAAATATAGGATACCTTGTGAATTAAAAGGAAAAAGATTTAGTGATCCTCATATTTGATGTGCTCTGCTGTGAAGGCTTTTGTAATGCGACCATACTTGTGGACCACATTATATCAGACTTGTTATACGTATAGTGTGGAAGTTCTGTGTTGATTGTGTACCTTGTGTGGTGATGGGAAGACAGGTTTACTTTATAGCCTGGTGTTTTGTGATGCATTACCGTGGTACCTACAGTATGTGTGTAGATGATGCACACATTGTAGCATAGCTATGAATATGGTTCAGATTATAGGCAGCTAAATCCTTTTGACTGCATCAGTCATTGTGAGCTTCATACGACCAAGACTGGCAGATTTATATGCTTCCCAGTTACCAGTCGCCCAGAGATCAACCATAGCTCATGCATGAAGTTACTGTATACCCCATGCCATGTGTTAGTCACCCAAACAATGCAATTGATTAGTCACTACCTAAGTTAACTAGTATACTAGATTTTTTTTTTTTTTCTCTCTCCCCTTTTTTTATCAATGTGTAATTGAAAAAAATGAATTTTCTCATATATTTCCCTTAAGCTTCTGTTGTATCTGTATGTACATATAATTATATTTTTTCCTCCTTTAACTTGAAGCACAAACAGGAGGGTAGCCATGCACCCTCAGCTTATTACTAGGAGATCGGAGAATTGCAAGAATTCAAAGAGGCTTCCATATACTGGTGTAACAATTGCCAAAAGGGTTCTCGTTTCTTACTCTCCTGTCAAGAAATGCGTCATTTGTATTATGGTTTGATTATGAGATGGGAGGAAATAATCACTTTTTCTCTTGTTGATAACTCAAGTGTCTCTCAGGTGCCACTATGAATATATATATATATATATTTCTTTTTTCTGTAATTACCACCCAAGAAAATGATAGAATACTATATGAGCTTCCCAGTAAGAATTAGAAGTTCCAGATCATCAGATTGTATTTTTTTACTTTTTTACATAGGGAAAAGTATCCTCCAAGTTCAGTACAGAGATGAATAAATGAAAGCATGTAACTTGCTGACACAGATAAAGTAGGCTACATGTATTTAAAATACAGTAAAAATGAAATTCAGGAGTTAGTGTATTATAGCAACTACAACGGAATGCATGTGAGAAAGTTAGAGCAATCATAACAAAGAAGAAGAAAAAAAATCAGTGAGAAATGTAATTATTAATTAAATGTATTTTTATGATGAATCATTTTTATGAATACAATATTTAACTCAAGGGAGAATATAAATCCTTTTTTTATGGGAGTATAAAAGCTCTGCCTCAAAGCAATGATGGAAAAGAAATAATTGAAGAAATTACACATCCTGGTTCTATATTTTCCTTCTTTTCTTTTTATCTATTGCAATTGTATTGTTATATTTCAATAGTGAAATAATGTAATAAGATAAAGGAATTATAAATACACGTACATATAGCACTTACAAAGTATAGCATACCTCAGAAAGTTTTTACCCCCTTGAAGGCAACCTAGAAACGATGCTGACAGCATTCTTGGTAGGTGTTATCAAAGCAACATGCATATACACGTGCATATGAATAGTGATGATAATAGTTGTTATCTTTATAATCCTCATTCTCATATGAACTTTCCTTCCCCTTCCCCTTTTCCTCTTTGTCCTTGTGCTTTTCCTCCTCCTCTTGCTCCTCTTCTTCTTCCTCCCCTTTTGCCTTGTCCATCACCTGCTCAAAAATAATGAAGAGAGAAGCACTGTAATTATTATTACCTTCTTCTTCTTTCTCTTCTCTTGCTCCTCATCTTCTTCCTCTTCTTCCTCCTCTCCTCTCTCCTCTTCCTCTCCCTCTCCTCTCTCCTCTCTCCTCTCTCCCTCTCTCCTCTCTCCCTCTCTTCTCTCTCCCTCTCCCTCTCCCTCTCTCCTCTCCCTCTCCTCTCCTCTCTCCTCTCTCCTCTCTCCTCTCCTCTCCTCTCTCTCTCTCCTCTCTCCTCTCTCCTCTCTCCTCTCTCCTCTCTCCCTCTCCTCTCCCTCTCTCCTCTCTCTCCTCTCTCTCCTCTCTCTCCTCTCCTCCTGCATTGTTATTCATCACCTGCTCAAAAATATGGAAGAGAGAAGCACTGTAATTATTTTTACCTTTCTCTGTAAAAGGGAAAGAGCTCCAGAAGAAGCAGGTTCCAACTTTTTTACTCATCACACAATTTCTTTTGGTGCTTCAAACACATTTTCTGTAAAGTGTTATTCGTATCTGAGTTTGTTGACATGTTACCTAACCCTTGTTATTGCTGGTCCTGATGCAAGACTGCTGGTGCGTGTTAGTTAATCTGGCTGCATCTGTGTATGTATTGGAGCATTTATTTTCATTGTTGTGTCTTAATGCTAAGCTTCGGCTCTTCTGTTTATGTGGCTGTTGTGGTTTTAACTCGACATATCCGTCTTTTCTTTGGTTAATTTTATTTGATGATGACATAGAGATATTTCACTTTAACAAATAAAAACTAGCATTATTTAAAGGAGCTGTATAAACATCTATTTCTAATGAGTTATTTTTATTGTTATGTACAATTTTTACAGAACTGATTAATGTAAAACTATTTAACAATTAAATATAAACAGTATCTTAGCATTTAACACAAAAGGACATGCTTAGATTTCTTATGGTTCATGTTTTTGTATAAAAAAATAGAAAAGCAGCCTGTTATAAAGGAACCCATTAAAAGGTTTTTCCTGAATACAACTGTCAGCTAAAAGCACTTGCTAAAGACAAGCTCAACTTACTGTGCATAGGATATAGGCTGAAGCAGCAATGTATTATGCCATAAAGTAGAAAAAAAAGAGGTTCCTAGCCTGTGCCCCTTTTCTTCTTCTCCCTCTCATCTTTTAATAAGGAATGCTTACACCTCAGGACTTTCAGTTGGGATGGGAAAGTCTTACCTGCGGCATTGAAAAGAAAGAGAAAAGATATACCATACGTGGACATTTGGATATGTTTTGTGCAGTTACTGGAAGCTGAAACTGGAGCCAAGAGATTCGAGCACCAAATAAAGCAGTTAAAAATATCAAGAGTGGATGGCTGTACTGACAAGAGAAGATACAAAGGAGAGTTCGAAAATGTAATGCGCCTTCTATTTGGATGTTATTTTGTCTGTCTGAGGGAGAGAGGGGCATTACCTAAATATTGTTAACCATAATGAATCCATTTTTAAAAGCAAAGTTATTTTATATGTGCTAAACATTGAGACTATAGTTTTATAAGATTTATATTTCACAGCTCATTTTCTTATGCATTTTGGAAGAAGATAAAACTAAAAACAGAGCTTCATTTTGCAAGCTTGAAGGTAAGTTGTAGCAAGCTTGTAAGAGATTTTACATTGCGAGCAAGTACGGCTTGATGTGCCATATCAGAAACTCATTGTGGAAGTCACACCCATGCATTTATCAAAGAATAAATGACAGTGAACTAGATACATCATTATTTATGGTATAAGTAAATATTGGTGTCTATTGTAATGTATTTTAGTACCTTGCAAGTTATAGACAATAAATATTTTTATGTAACTATGATAAATGTTTCCTTTAAATTTCCTTGTATGAATTTTGCAAGAATTTGCATTAAATGCATTTGTCATAAATATAGATGATTGGCCTCGCTTTACAAGAGGCCAGGCAGGAAGCACGCCAATGAAGATTTTCTAGTACTCCCTACTCCATTGCTATCCTTCATTCTCCCCCTCCCCCTTCTCAATAAGATGTTTCTATATCTCTCCCAGTATCTCTTACTCCTGCTCCTCACATTCCCCCTTCTACTCCCTCCCTCCTTGTCAATTTCTTTTGCCATTCTAATTCTAGGCACTCTAACCTCTATCACTTTCCAGGTGCTTGGGAATTTCTTTTGCTTTTCTAAATCCAGATACTCTACCACTTCCCATTTGATTCCCAGTTGTCACAACAGTACCCTTCTTTTGATCATCATCATGCTGACATTCCTCCTAATACTTTACCACCTTCCCCCTGTTCTCCAGTCTCATTCCCCACATTCTTCCCCTTCTACTTCTCAGACAGCCATTCATAATAGCTCTTTGATCACCCTTAACCCCCTTTTCTCCTGATGATAATTTCTGTATTGACCCATAGACATCCTTACAGAATTCAGCACTTATTCCTTTGACAACTTGTTTTTTGTCCTCAGATACATACACATCCTTTATTTGATCTAATGGCCCCTCTTTTCCCCCTTTTGTTAATCCTTATCTTAACCAATTTACTCACCCCTTTACCCATTGCAGTGTCATAATAGCTTAAACTGCTGTACAACTTTTAATGTGCAGCATATTAATTCATAAATAACCCCCCCATCTTTACTTAATTTGTTACTATACCTTCCCAGGTGATAAATGACCTTTGATGTCTAGCTCATTTATTTTACATTGCTACCATTGACCATAAATATAGATGGGCATATTTTCAAACATTTTGTTTCATTATTATCCATTATTATGTGTATTGTGTTGTGAAATGTACACATCAATATAAAATTCGGGATTGCAACAGGAAGAAAATTTGTTTGAGAAACAAAATTGTAGGAAAAGTTTTCTTTATTGTTCCTGTTTTAAACCCAATCAGTCCAGAACACTGAATTAGTAAAACAAAAACAAAAGATAAGCATGAATAATGAAGAGCAAAACCTTTAACAGTATCTAGACCCTAAAGGTTGTATAAACTATTATAACTTGTGTATATGATAGAATTAAAGGACTAGAATTTTGATGGGTTATTTAACACAAGTCGACTTAAGATTTGTATGTCAAGTCAATTTAGATTTCCTTACAAGTCAGGTCATGTAAATTTTCTACTACTGAAGAAAGGGTTATGTGCATGTGAAGCTTATGAGCTAAATATATAGAATTCTCAACCGTGCATGGCATTTCTAACCTCAAATCTAAACTTCCGGAATGTAGTTTAGATAGACTGAATATTTAGAATCGGTAATGAAGAACAGTAAAACCTGTATTAGAAAAATATATAGTGGTATGTAGTGACTAGTAAAAATAGATAGGAATTGGTTTCCACTTATACAGTATTTTCATATGTTGCATACATTTAATAGTCGTTTTGTAAATAGATGATGTTACTAGTTCCAAGAACCGTAACCTTAAGCTGTATCAAACGTAAAAATTACTTCATTGTAAAAAATTAACGGTATTATACAAACATATGCAGCACGTTAATATTCAAGAATAGAAAAAAATGAAAATACGTACTTGTTGAAAGCGCTATTTTAGCACACTCACCCCCACACACACACGTTCTCTTTCTCATTCTCAAACTCCTCGCTCACTCACTCACTCAATCACTCACTCACTCACTCACTCACTCACTCACTCTCTGTCTGTCTGTCTGTCTGTCTGTCTGTCTGTCTGTCTGTCTGTCTCTGTGTCTGTCTCTCTCTCTCTCTCTCTCTCTCTCTCTCTCTCTCTCTCTCTCTCTCTCTCATTAGCATTAGCATTATTTCAACAATAATATCTATACATTAAACGTTGTCTCATTATCATCATTATCATTTCAACAATTATATTACATTTCCTCCAAGAGCAACATGCATTCGTCGTAAATGATCATCAAGATGAAATATCTTTGTAACTGAATAATCCCATTTGACTCAGTTATCAGTAAAAACAAATACCGGACGAAATCTCCACGAAAAATCCACTATCATCTATGACGATGTATCATCCTCGCCGCATGATTCATTAGTGTCCTTGTTATTTTAGTTATTTATTACTTTATTGTTAGATTGTACCATAATAGTGGTTTCTATAGTACATGGATTTTAGAATATACAGAGGGCTAATTGTTTTTTCCCAAGGGGGTACACATGCGAATATTATTTTGATGTGTATTAGCCTTGTAGTTTCATACTAACAGCATATGACTTTCTCTCTCCTTCTACCTTTACACACACACACACACACACACACACACACACTCTCTCTCTCTCTCTCTCTCTCTCTCTCTCTCTCTCTCTCTCTCTCTCTCTCTCTCTCTCTCTCTCTCTCTCTCTCTCTCTCTCTCTCTCTCTCCTCTCTCTGTATGTATGTATGTATATATATTATATATGTGTATATATATATATATATATATATATATATATATATATATATATATATATATATATTATATATATATAAGTGTGTGTGTGTGTGTCTGTGTGTGTGCGTGTGTGTGTGTGCGCGTGCGTGTAAGTAAATATATTTATATATACACATACACACAAATACATATATATTAAATACATAATATACTATATATATATATATATATATAGATATATATATATATATATATATATATATATATATATATATATATATATATATACATATATACATATATATATATATATATATAATATATATATATAATATATATATATATATATATATATATATATATATATATATTATATATATATATATATATATATTCATATATATTGTCAACATAAGAGGTTGTGGCGTAGAGCAGGTGAATGAAAGGGGTCTTTGCTGGAGAGTTTATTAGGGAGGTAGATGTGTGACCCCACGAGAGACCTGTGGCCTGCCTGCCGAGGGCAGAGGGGTGACGAGCGAGACCGTCGTCTGTCTGACGTCTGCCGTGTCTCCGTCTGCTCCTCTCTTGTCTGACGACCGTGTCCTTTTATGTTGGCTCCGGGAGATGTTTGTTTCAGCCTAGACAAAGGGGGGTGAGTTCAAAGGGCTTGCTCGAGGGGGAGATGTATCTCACCTTAGGTCAACCAGAATCGGGTGTGGTAGGTGCGAATCGGCTGCTTCCTCTGGTGATATACACACTGGAGGACTGCGACAGGAAAAAAACAGGACTGTACCAGCTTCCGTTTCGACCACGGACAGATGTGTGGAGCAATATTCTTGACATCACTTGGCCACGCATAAGGCTCGTCCTCAAGCCGTCTTAACGTCTCATACACTGATGGCATGTCTTGAGACAGGCTCTGCTAGACGTCTGCAGATGGTTGGTGGTGATCCATGGGCCCTAAGGTCGTCGCATGCGAGAGTAGTGGCATGGTGGAGGCTTCGCCACATCGTCTTCAAGGAGGCTGTAATATAAGTGTACCAGGCCATTAAAAGGGCTAAGGAGGATGATAAGTTACTTGTCAGTAACCTTACCAAGTTGCCAGAAACGTGAGCCTAATAAGAACAATGTCAAAAGAGAGGTAACGTGTCATATGAGGAGGTGTTAAATACTAAGATTTGTTAGGATTGGCGAGCTCAGTAGAGTACCATCATATTGTAGAGAATTCCATATCTTAAGGCTAAATAGGCTAGTAAAAATACCACCTCCTCGGCAATACTCTTCCACATGTCCCCGACCGTCCACCACCACCAACACTACAAACATCGTAAGCCCAGCTAGATGGGACCGATTTTTCGTGGTCCCTTCTACAGCTCCTTACTCAGGCAGCACTCCTCTTTCAACAATACCTCCAAAAACAAGTGGGCAGAGTCCCTTGCCATACCAGACGCGATCGCTCCCGTCTCTTAACAGTCGGATCTATAGCAATATCAAATCTAACTGATCACTCTAGCAACCCCATTGCTGCAGAACCTCATCCACCTCTTAATACGTGTACTGGAACTGTCTCTCTCTTCCCGGCAAACTGACCAGTCGATACCAAAGATTGGTCAGACTGTGGAGAAGACTTATTCGAATGCCTCAAAGACCAAGACGTGAAATCAGTACATTGCTACACCATTCGTCCTAGAGGTCATCGAATGAAACTGACCAACATTGTCAAAATTACTTTCTTTACACATGACCTTCCCTTACGTATCTACATTGGTGGACAATCCCTCCCTGTTCGACCATACCAACCTCCTCCCCGTCAATGTCAAAACTGCTGGCGCTTTGGGCATCCTGCCAAACACTGCCGTTCCACAGACCGATGCCCCATATGTGCCCAACCCGATCATAACCGATCAAACCGCTCTGCACAAACACGTACATGTGCTAACTGCGGCGGCCCCCATAATGCATTTTATAGTGGCTGTCCCACTTACAAGTTTGAGTCTGAGGTAGCACCTCTCAGATACAAAAATGGTCTCACTTTATGTGAAGCCAGACAGGAAGCAAGTCGATAAGGTTTCTCCCCTCTCCCTCCCCGCACTACCCGCAGTAGACAGACTAAATGTTCTACCCCTTCTTCCCCTACTGCACACTCACCTCCACCTACCTTTACCTTTATTCCTCAGATACCAGAACCCTCTTCCCCCCCTCATAAGAAAACCCTTGTCTCACAAAACTCACCAACCAACTCCACTGCAGAAACTATGGAAGATATTCAAAGCTATATGCTTGAGACACAAAATTCCATAACTCATGCTCCCTCCACACTTGAAGTGATTGCCGATATCCATACCCCTCCTACTCATATTCCCCCTACACCCCTTCCTCCTACTCCCTCTCAACACAACCTAACCCCCTCAATACCATCCTCCTGATATCCATCCTCTGCTTACTCATAGCCCCCCTACACCCCTTCCTCCTAATCCCTCCCAAGACAACACATCCCCTTCAACGATAACTATCCATCCTTCTGATATCCATCCTCCTACTACTAATATTCCTCCCCACACCACTTCCTCCTACTCCCTCCCAACACAACTTACCCCCCTCAACTCCAACTACACGTACATGCTCCCTCCATCCATCCCCTCTATCTTTTCCACTCCCTCCTGGATAGAAATGTGAATCACTCGTGTCACAACAATGCCCTTCCCCAGATCCCCCACCTCCTGATACCCCTCCTTCACACCCCCTAGCTCCTTCCACCCCCAGATTCCCCAACACGCACCGACGCTATCACTCATAAAATAACTAAGATATAGGTCTCCTTCGTTGGAATATTCGCGGTTTCCGTTCTCAGAGACCTTCGTCATATCGTTGCTTCTTATAATCCATTCATTATCTGCCTCCAAGTGACTTTCCTTATACATCCTGCTATTCCAATTCCCAATTGCCATTTTATTTCTTTCTCACACTCCCTTTATGTCTCGTCTATACTTATCCATCATAAAACACTTTATGTCATACCTCCCTTACAAACCACTGTCCCGTGGAGAGTTATTTGCATCTTTCTTCGCCGTTGGATCACAGTGATTTCAGTCTACTTCTCCCCTTCCCATCCCATTGACTCTGTTGCTTTTGAAACTCTAATTTCCCAATTACAACTACCTTTCCTAGTAGTTGGTGATTTCAACTGCCGCCCCACTCTGTGGGGTGACTCTATCACCACCTCCCGAGGCCGATCTCTAGAACGCATCCTCTCCACAAATAACCTAATTATTCCTAATTCAGAACGCCCCACACACTTTGACAATCCTTTTCATGCCTTAATCTCTCTCTATGCTCCCCTACTCTTCATTTAGATTTCCATTGGTCAGTTCTAGACCACTTCCCAGTAATCCTTTCTCCTACTTCATATTACCACTTCCTAATCCCTCACACTAGTGCTTTGATAGAGCTCTCACTTCACTCGCTACTATACGTATCCCTCCACCCCCCTTCGCGCCCATTTCAGATATGCTACAATGTTTTACAACCACGATCCTAAGAGCTGCCTCTATAGCCATTCCTCGAACCTCATGACCTTATACCTCCAAATGTGTTCCATGGTGGAATACTGATTGCACCAAAGTGCTTCGCTTAAAACGAGTATCCTAGAACAGGTATCGCTACAAACAAAGCACCTCCTTTAAAAGAGCATCTGCCCATCGCCGTACAATCAGAAACAGTAATATATATAGATGGCAAAATTATGTTTCCTCAATTACTATTTTCTACATCTATTTCAGCTGTTTGGCGTCGGATCCATAAATTATCAGACAAAAATTCCCCCCATCCTGCCCCTGTCCTCCATATTCGAGATACTCATCTCTAATCCTACTCAAGTAGCTAAAGAACTGGACGACTATTTCAGCCAGGTCAGTAGTGGCTCTCACCTTTCCCCATTTTTCTTCCATCAAGACCATCAAGGAACGCACCACTATTAATTTCACCTTATCCTCTTATGAGTCCTATAATGCTCCTTTTTCTTCTGAACTCAACGTTGCACTACAGTCGTGCAGCAACAGTCATGAAGGCCCTGACGGTATTCACTATCGTATGCTCCGACACCTCCCATCTTCCTCTTAACCTTCCTTTTAACTTTTTTCAACCACATATGGACGTCAGGAAATTTTCCTTCTCATTGGCGAGATGCTCTCATCCTACCTTTCTTAAAACCCAATAAATCAGGTACCCTCCCCCAAGATTACCGCCTCATTGCTCTAACTAGCTGCTTGTGCAAGCTACTAGAACGAATGGTTAACTTTCGCTTAATGTGGTATCTTGAATCTCATAATCTCCTTTCTCCTTCCCAGTTTGGTTTCCGCCGTGCCCATAGTACAGCAGACCCCCTTGCCCATTTCGAGACATATATTACATCTGCATTTGCACGCCATGAATCCGTATTAGCCATATTCTTTGATCTAGAAAAAGCATATGATACCACATGGCGGTACCATATTCTCTAACAACTGTCATCCCTAGGTTTACGGGGAACCATGGTTGTCTTCAAATCTTTCCTTTCCAAACGTACTTTCCAGGTCAAAATTGCCTCTTCCACGTCATCATCTTTTCCTCAGTTCGACGGCGTCCCACAAGGGTGTGCTTAGTACCACTTTATTCCTTCTTGCTGTAAATGACATAGTCTCAGTCCTGCCACCAGGAGCCCGGGCATCACTATATGTTGATGATTTAACCATCTACACCTCTGGCACATCTATACTAGATCTCTGTCAATTCCTTCAGTCTGCAATAACATCAGTATCTTCTTGGGCCACTAACCATGGCTTTTGCTTCTCAACCTCCAAATTTTTCTCCATCCTTTTCTCTCGCTCACGTAAGGTCCCCAGACCCCCACTCTTCTTATATAACGCTCCACTCCAATACCGTTCTTCTGGCAAATTCCTAGGCGTTATATTTGACCCCAAATTGTCCTGGCGAGACCATATCTTGTACATTAAAGAAAAAGCTCAACGCCGCCTCCGAATCTTACTAACTCTTTCCCACATATCCTGGGGCTCAGATCGCAAAACTCTCCTCCATCTTCATGTTACATTGATCCTCTCCACTCTAGATTATGAATGCCATATCTACTCCTCTGCCTCAACCCCCCCTTCTTGCTCACCTTGATACAATCCACCACTGCGGTCTCCACTTAGCCCTAGGCGTCTTCCGCTCCTCTCCAGTTGAGAGCCTGTATACTGAGTCTGGGATGACATCCCTTTCTCGACGCCGAGCCCTCCTCTCTCTCCGATGTTATGCTCTGTTCCGCCAACATTCCCTTACCAAACTAAATATCACACAATCCGTGCTTCCTACCTTTACCTCTTCTCCACGTTTACCTACTCCTTTCTCCATATGCATTGATACCCTCCTCTCCCATACCCCCTTTCTCCACCTCCGACCTCTCCCATTTTCTATCCATTCCATTCCTCCATGGCTTATACCTTACCCCATATTTGCTCCTCTGTTTTCCCTGACCCACCAAAATCAGATATTCCCCCTCTATCCTTCTCACTCATTTCCTTGACCATGTCTCCATTCATTCCCCCAGCATTCATGTTTACACTGACGGTTCCAAATCCACCTCAGGAGCTGGATTCGCAGTAACCTTCCCAAATCACACTTTCAAATACACCCTCCCTTCTGAATCTAGTGTCCTTACTACAGAACTATGCACTCCTCTTTGCATTAAAACGCATTTACACACTCCCTTCTTCCTCTTTTACTGTTTTTACTGACTCATGGAACTCATTAACCTTCATAAAGTCTATGCACTCGACCAATCCCCTTGTCTGTAAGATCCAGAACTGGTTGTTCTACCTATCCGCACGCCATAAATCTGTCAGATTTTGCTGGGAGCCCAGCCATGTTGGAATCCCTGGCAACGAACTCTAGCACGCTAAAGCCGCTATGTCCACATCACACCAACCACACTTCTCACATATTCCAGCTACGGATTATTACCCTCACTTTAAAACCTTCTTGTATACCCGATGGCAATCTTTCTGGTCAAGCCTCCTCAATAATAAATCACATACTGCAAAACCATCAATCTCCTCTTCGTCAGACGTTGGGAGACGGGCCTTGCTCGCTTACGTATTGGCCACACTCGCCTAACACACGCCTGATGTCACGCTCTGACCCGCCCCTATGTCCCCTATGTAATGCCCCTCTTTCAGTTCCACACATTCTGTTGTCCTGTCCACGCTTTACTAAAGCCCGCATCTCTGTTTTCCCCCACCTATCCTCCCTTCACCGACCTCCCAACATATCAGACATTCTAACAGAATCCCACAGCTTCTGCCTTGACCTGTTCTCCTTCCTCAGACGTATAAATATCCTTCACTTGATCTAATTCCCTTACCTAAATTACCATAACCCATCTTCTCATCAACTCCCTTAACCATCTTTAACCTTTCAACATTATTCTAGATAGTTGAAGCATAGCAACTATCACCTGCCATCACCCTTTACTATACCTTCCTATAGTGCTATATGACCTTAGATGTCTGGTACATTTATTTCGCTTTTAACCATTAACCCATTAACCATTAAAACTAAAGAAGCATAAATTACAGCATTACTGAGGACAAGATGTCATTAAAGCGAGCTAGTATCAGTTATAAAACATATGGCACTTAGTACAATTCATAATCCTAGATTGAATTCCGTGTAGAGCGGCCAAGTAACACGTCAAGTAAAAGGAGGTGATGTTTCAAAAGAACACAACGATATGCTCAAATTCAAAGAATTGAAAACACAAGCAATAATGAACTAATTACGAATTAATATACCACATAAAAGAGATAAGACAATATAACTTTGTACATTCGCAACAACAAACATGAATAATATACGCCGGATAACCGAACAGAATAACTGAACAAACTGACATGTAGTCATTTCCTGTGAGAAAAAATATAAAAATTACTAAACTGTGTTGCGTGTGGACGACAATAATGAAATACAAATAACACAATAATATTATATCAATTAAAGAATGGCTAGGGCAGGGGAATGAGGCATGAGTGTTTAGGTTGGGCAATAATTAATCTGGCACTAAAGAGGTACACTTATAATAGTAGCGAGGAGGTATCGGTGGTGTGGGGTAGAACTGTGACATTATGGCTGTGCTGACGAGGGCTCGTGAAGACTTTCTTCTCCCCCTTTCCTCTTCCGTACCTTCTTCATCCCCTTCTGTCCCGTTCCTAAGGTGTGAGAGCCGTGCTGAGAGGATGAAAGGCTGGCTTTGTGTCAGTCATGAACGGCCTCCGGGAGCCATGGGCACGGCATCCCCTTGGTTAATCGCCTAGTCCTTACCCCTTATGGTGACTCTGAGGGGTAGACCGTTTCTTTTCCTCATTTCATTCAGGCTCACCATGGCCAATAATTAATATTCTTTACTCTCAGTAAGGGCATTAAGGATTACTCCTTCATCAACCAGCCTAACTTCGATTTTGATGGTTTTCCGACCCCTGTCTCTCCTTCGACCTCATACTAATACTTCCTCGATGTCTACTGACAACTCTATCCATCCTGATCCATCTAGGTCATTACTCAAACTTCAGAAAATACCCCTTCCTTTCTTTCAACATTCTTCACTCCTACTACACAGTCTTCTTCATTGTCTATTACTACCTATTACTACTCCATCTTTTATGCCCCCCCCCCCTAAGGACTACTTCACTCTACACCACCCCATATTCCTCCCGCCCTCGTCCTTCTGCAAACCTTTTAAGTACTCTCTTTGGCCCAACCAAGTGGGATCGATTCTTTGTGATCCCCCCCCCCTAGCCCTTTTAACTGAGAATACTTCTCTTTCAACAATGCCTCCAACAAGTAGGCAAAGTTTCCATTCGCAGTCGTCCCGATCGTTTACGCCTTGTCACAGTTACATCTGAATCCCAAGCTCGTACACTATCTACCCTAACTGACCTCACTGGCAAACCCATTCCTGTCGAACCTCACTCCTCTCTTCATATTGGTACTGATTCTTCTATCTAAAACAAGAACTCTGCCTTGTTGATTATGATGCAGTAGCAGTACAGTGCGACACTATTCCTCCCAGAGGACAGCGTAAGTCCCATGCCGATATTGCCAAGATTAGTTTCCGGAGACATGACCTCCCCCATCAAGTTTATATTGGTGGTATCCTACTGTTTGGCCATATCAACCCCTTCCTCGTCAGTGTCAGAAATAGAGGTGTTTTGGCCATCCAGCAAAACACAGTCGTTCCACAGCCCGCCGCCCTCTATGTTCTCAACCTGGTCATGACCGTTCAAATTGCTCTGATCAATTACGTACATGTGCCAATTGTGGTGGCTCCCATAATGCCTTGCCTATAAGCTCGAATGTGAGGTAGCAGTTCTCAAGAGTCAAGCTCGGCCTCACTCTATATGAGGCCAGACAGGAAGCATGGCTACGAGATTTTTTGCTTTCAATTTACTCCAAGTCTGTCTTTCGCTCTACTCCTCTGCCATCTTCTCAAGATGTCTCAGCATCTCTACCAGTATCTCTACCACTTCCCTGATGCCTACTCCTCCTCCCCGTACGTGTCGCGTCAGGCAACCTAAACGTTCCACTCCACCTTGTACCACATCCTCTCCAACACCCTCCTCTTCCTCTGCTCCTCAGATATCTATCCCCTCTTCTCCTTCTCACAAGAGAACCTTTGTTTCCCAGTCCTCTTCACCCAATCCCCTCCAGAAACTCTTGAAGACATCCAAAACTTACTAATTATGACCTAAGGGAATACTCCACTCCCTCATTCACCCTCCAATCCCTCTGTTCCTACTCCCTCTACTTTTAAAGTATTTGCGGATATCCATCCTCCTCCTCCTCAAGTTCCCCCCATCCCCCTTCCTCCTACACTCTCCCTACACACACCATCCTCTCTACCGCTCCCACCTGAATGCCCACGTGAATCCCTTGTTACAACATTGTCCTTCTCTAGAACGCCGTTCCTAACACTCTTTCTGATACTTCCCTTTCCTCAGTCCCCCTTCTCATCCCCCGGATTTTTCTCCTACTTCTCCAAGAGTCATCTCTGTTTTCCTTGAAGAAAGTCCTTATTCCTTCCTCAATTAGCTCAATCGCCCTACCCCCTTAACCCTTTCCTTTTTACTAATCTCAGCTCTACTTCATTTGCTCCCCCTTTTTCCCTTTCCACTACCAGACTATCATATAACGCTCTCTAATCTTGTGACATCCAATATCTTTTATACTAATCTTTAACTCTTCTTTACCCTTTTCGCCAAAATATTTTACCATAGTAGCATGTGACCATTGATGTTTAGCACATTTATTTGTTTCAACTATTAAACATTAACCATTTATTTTTATTGTTTATCGACGTGATGCAAGGCGAGGTGTTTTATGTATATACGTAAGAAATATCCTTAAATCAAATAAAATCACTACATCTGTAAAAAATACATCCCCCATTGTGCTACAGCTAAATCACTTGACTACCTTTGAGATTTTTTAGGGAAATAAGATTTTTTTTCTCCATCATAGGTGACTTAAATGACGACCTAAATAAATCACACGCTTAGCAGGGGTTATTAAGAAAATTAAATACATTGAAACCTCCTAAACACAAATCAAGGTGTATTTTTTTTTTTTTTTTTTTACAGATGTAGTGATTTTATTTGATTTAAGGATACTTCTTACATATATATATATATATATATATATATATATATATATATATATATATATATATATATATATATATATATATATATATATATATATATATATATATATATATATATATATATATATATATATATATATATATATATATATACTCCACCTCGCCTTGCATCATGTCGAAACAGGCAACCTCAGTAAGTCTTGATGAAAAAATCTTGCTGGCAACTTCCGAGTTACCTTTATTCATTGCAATTTACAGATATGAATTATTTTCTTGGTTTAGTTTTCATTCATTTTTCTACCATTGTCATCACTAAACCAATTCCATAGAAAATGCAAATAAAAAACATCATAATATATTGCACTGATTGATCAGATCAAGAAAAGGGA
>NW_020872515.1:157500-165000 GCF_003789085.1 Penaeus vannamei
ATAACATCTGTTCCCTTGTCTCTCACGATGCCCCATAGAAGAGCAGACATTGTAAACAAGACAGTGCGCCCAAGAAAAAAAGAAAAGAAAATGTAAAAAAGAAAACGGATTTTGGCGGGATCGGCTCCTGTGGCTAGAATCACACACCCCCTTATGTCTTATGTCGCGCTGTTTGTCCTAGAAGCGCGGATGAGTTCGTGTGAGGCCGAAAGTTTTTTGGTCGCCTACGTAGCTGGGCATGCCGCAATTTTTTCATTCTTTTTTGTTGTTGTTCCCCGTTGTTGTGTATTCTTTGTTTATCTTGTTGATGTGACGATGTAAATTTATGAGACTTGGGGGAGCTCAGAATTTGAATGCATAAACAAATAGTCTTAAAAATAGAGCTATGGCTTCTTCTTCACTAATTCGCAGTCACAACATGTCTCGAGATGACCGCTTACAATAAAACCTTGAGGCCGAAGGTTAGACAATTGCCATAAAGTGTCTTTGAAGTAAGCCTAAACCAAACAGTCTTTGAAGATGTACACGACAACCGCCGTATAAGTTTGAAGACTTGATCCTTCCAACTCTTGTATTTTGCAGACTCGCCCTCTCTCTCCTCTCTCTCTCTCTCTCTTCTCTCTCTCTCTCTCTCTCTCTCTCTCTCTCTCTCTCTCTCTCTCTCTCTCTCTCTCTCTCTCCTCGTGTGTGTGTCAGGGATTAGGGGACCGAGAAGATACACGTCCTGACCGAAGAAGGATGATTGTATGGGCGTCGTGAAAGATTTAAGTTAGCGAGCCCGATTGTCTGAAAGCTTTATTGGTTTCCCCTTTTTTCATCTCGTTGATCATATCTAGCGTTGATGAATGCAAACTGTCCAGAAATTTTTATTTTGCTCTAAAAAAATTCGGAGCGTCGTGGAGTTGAAGTGGAAGTAGCGCCATTTTCTTCTTGTGAGTCTTTGAGTGCTTCTGAATAAGGAGATAGTTGGTGAGATGTAAAAGATCCGTTTGGCTTTAAAACGGTTCTTTGTGTAGTATAAAACGGCTCTTTAGTGTGTAATGTAACCCTACTCACGTCATCTTTCACAAGCCTTGTTAGCATTACGATTATAACGTCGTGTCGCTTAAGGATAGGAAAGACAAATTCTATTTTCTCTTCAACGTCGAACGAGAGGCAAGTGAGTGAAACATTTAAGCACGAACTTTTCAAGAGAGCAGATAGAAGGATCAAAGTACACGGGCAGTGGTTCTCCGCGTCCCGAGGGAGGCGAAAGGGGATCTGCGCCGCCGAGACCGAGGTAGACAAGGGTGCCCACGACGGCGGTGCCAGGCCGGGAAGGTGTGTGTGGGCGGGCGCGTGTCATCACCCACAGGGGATCGTTTAGCTTCGCCCGCGCCCTTTTCCCCCCTCTCACCTTCCCCGCCCTCTCCATCATGTCGCCCAAGGAGATTTCACGCGGCGTAAATTGCAAAGTGTTAAAAATGAGGCCACATGTGGTACGCCATAACCGCTGGCCGCCGACAGCCCAGCTGGGAGGGCGCTTCCCCCTTTCCTGGCCCGGCGCGCAGGACGTGGCCAAGGTCGTGCGTGCTTGGGGGAAAAAAAAGACAACCGGAGACTTTGCTTTCGGATTGTCACTAATGAGGTGCCCTTTTACCCTTTGAAGTTCCAATAGGAAAGAGCAAAGCGGAAGAAATCATACAGTCAAAGGCTAAAGAAAAGATAAAGTGGAGTGCTAAAGAAGAATACGAGAACGTAATGAAGAAAGGATAGGAAGCTGACGTCAGGCTGAAGGAGAATGACGTCAGAGTAAGAGGGAGTAAAAAATCTATGATATCAGACAACAACACTAATAAAATATATGTCCTCGGGTGCTATTGCAATAGAAATGAAGGATGTAATAGTTAAGAATAAAAGCTAGTGGGGAGAGAGCGGAGGGAAGGAAGAGAGGATAACAAAGGCGAGAAAGGGCAAAAGTAGGTAAGAGAAGGGAACAAAGGGAAGGAAAGCACAAGTCAGGTGAGGGAACGAAATGGGGAAAGGAAACCGCAATAAAGAAATCCAAAACCTGGCGAAAGATGGGATAGCGAGAGAACGCAACTGTGCATGCAAGTCCGGTTAATAAAGCAGTGTGAATATGAGAAAGAAAGAAGATATGGGACGTGGCCAAGAGTTGGGAAGATTGGCTTGTTAGTGAGCAATGCAGGAAGAGATATTTACCCTCCGAAAAGAAAGGCATGAAGGCATCAAATCCCGAAGTAGCCTGGTTCTTACAATGCCCCAGACTGTAACATTCTTATAAGCGAAGCCTCATGTTAAATACTTCTTTGTGTGCGAATATGTGGGAATGACGTGATCTCTGTTATGATAATGTTCAAAAGGATCTTTCTCAACCGCTAATTCAGATTCTTCCCAAACTACATAATTTCAGACATGAAGTGCAATAATACGTCGCACCTCTGTCAAAAATGTGTATTTTTTCTTTAAAATTTCGTTTCCGATGCCACCGTCTCTCTTCTCTCGTCTCCGTCTGAGATTCAGGTATTACCAGACTCCTTCGAGGCCTGTGTGACGTCACGATAGGTCTTCTGTGCAGTTTCTTGGAGAAAAGTCTTTTTTTCAGACGTCTCAGCTGAGGAAAATCAGATCGACCAGATGTGATGAGTATGACTGCTGCTGCTATTGATATGTGTGTGTGTGTGTGTGTGTGTGTGTGTGTGTGTGTGTGTGTGTGTGTGTGTGTGTGTGTGTGTGTGTGTGTGTGTGTGTGTGTGTGAAGTGTGTGTGTGTGTGTGTGTGTGTGAGAGAGAGAGAGTGTTGTAAGATCATGAAATTGTATAAGTAGAAACTTCGGTCATAACTATAAAGAGCAACATTTTTTCTTTTCGATATCACGAGGGAAAAAATCCGTTACAAATCAGTCGTTTTTAAAAAAGCCGCGAAATTCAAAATGAAAACTGAAGGGAATTTAAAATCTTCGTAAACTGACACGCCGCAGATATACAAACGGATTAACAGAGATATAAAGATGGACAAGTGTAAGTGCACTTTAGTGTAGATAAAAAAAGACACGAAAGAAGAAAAACACCATTAATCTTAATAGAGCAGTAATCGGAGAAACCAAGTGATAAAAACAAAGAAAATAATAGAGGATGTACTCAATCGTTACAAAGAAATCAAGGAAACAATTGATGAATTATCTCTGTTGTATGCTCAGTATCTTCCACTCCTTAACCCACTACCCCTGCCCATACCCCTACCTCTACCCCTACCCCTACCCCTTCCAATATCGCCACTCCCACCCACTTGCTCCCCCTCCCCTAACGACACCCTAGTGCTGTCATTGATAATAATAATAATAATGTTAATAACAACAATAATAATAATAATGATAATGACAATAAAAACAGTAATGATAATAAGAATACTACTACTAACAACAGTAATTATTATTTTTATTACTATCATTGTTATTTTGATTATTATAATTATCATTATAATGATAATAATATTAATAATAATAATAAGAAAAGGAGGGAAAGAGGAGGAAAAGAAAGGGATGGAGGAATAATAAATAATATAAATAAAGATGATAATAATGATGACAGTGACAATGACAATAACGATGATGATAACAATGATAATGAGAACAATGCTAGTAACACGACGAGCTGGATGACGTAGACACGAAAGAGGCTGAAGATGAAAAGGAGGAAGAGAGAGGACGCGTGAAAGGGGGGGGGGGGGGCGAGACCTGAGGTGAGGAGAAGGATCACACCTTTAATGGAATTTATGATCCGGAGAAACAGCCGGAGAACGAGCAAGGATCTTCGGCTTTTCTTAAACTTTTTTCTTCTTTCTTCCCGTTTGTTTGGATCTTCCCTCTTTCTCCGTTTCTTTGGATGTCCCTCTTTTCTCCCGTTTTCTTGGACTCTCTTTCTGACATTCTCTCTTTCTGTCTTCTTTTGACATTCTCTCTTTCTCCCGTTTCTTTGGACATTCTCTCTTTCTGTCTTCTCACTCTCTCTCTCTCCCACTTCTTTGGTCATTCTCTCAATCTCCCGTTTCTTAGGCGTCCTCCCTCCTCTCTTCCCCCACCTCCCCACCCACTTCCCCCTGTTTTGTAGGGTAGGGTGCTGGGATGGGGGTGGGGGAGGGGTGGTGATCTAGAGGGGAAGGGAGAGGGTAATGACACAGGGAGAGGGGTAGACGGAGGAAGGGGAGAGGGATGTGGTTTTTAGGACATTTCCTCTACCCTCCTCACCCCCCACCCCCCCACATTTCCCCCGTTTTCTAGGACATCCCCTCCACCCCTACTCCCCCCTGCCTTTATGATGATAGTGATGCTAAAATTATGATAGTGAGGATAATGATAATAACAGCAATGATAACATGATAATGATAGTAATAGTAATGATGATGACGATGATGATGATGACGATGATGATGATGATGACGATGACGATGATGAATCTCCGATTATCCCTCGGTCGGGTACCCTCTCTCTCTCCCCTCCCCCTTTTCCCTTTCCCTTATCATTTCTCCTCCTGTTTTATCCCTAACTGCATCTCTCCCTTATCCTTACCTTACCCCCCCGCACTAAAGTACCACCTTTCCCTCTCCTCTCACCACGCCTTTCTCCCTCTCCTACACTCCTCTCCCTCTCTCTCTCTCTCTCTCTCTCTCTCTCTCTCTCTCTCCTCTCTCTCTCTCTCTCTCCTCTCTCCTTCTCCTTCTCCCTCTCCCTCTCCCTCTCCCTCTCTCCCTCTCCCACTCCCACTCCCTCCCACTCCCACTCCCACTCCCACTCCCTCCTCTCCCTCTCCCTCTCCCTCTCCCCTTACACCCCCTCTCCCTATCCCAACCTAACACCGCGTCACCCCTCCTTACCCCCCCCCACGCCCCCCATCAACCATATCCTTCTCCTCTCACCCTCACCTCCTCGTCTCTTGCCGGAGTGCCATACCAGATGTTCGTAGTGGGGGGGGTGGGGAGGGGGGAGAAGGGAGGGAGGGGGGTTGGGGAGGAGGAGGGAGGGTAATGGGGTGGGGTAGGGGAGGGTATAGGGTAGGGGGTAGTGGTGGAGAGGGGGGGGGAAGAAGGGAGGGGGAGGGTATTTAGGGACAGAGAGAGGGTATTAAGGGGGGAGGGAGAGGGGTGTGGGGGAGTGGTCCGGGATTTAGGGGGAAAAGGGGTTGTGGGGGTAAAAGTGATTAAGATGAACAAAGGAGAGAGAAGAGAAAAAAGAACGAAAGAGAGGAATAAAGAGAACAAGTGAGGAAAGAGCGAAAGAGAGTGGGAGACAGAGAAAGTAAAACACTGTAGAATAAACACCGTTAATAAGTTAAATAAATAAATAACGACAGATAAAAAAATATAAAGTGCCCATGGTCATTATGAACTTCCTCGTTAAATATGACAGATATTGTTAATATCGTTAGATAAAGAGGGAGGGTCAAAATATTAACTTTCTTCTCTCTCTCTCTCTCTCTCTGCCCCCCCCCCTCTCATTCTCTCTCCCCACTCTCATTCTCTCTCGCCACTCTCTCATTTTCTCTCCACCTCCTCCCCCCCCCTCTCACTCTCTCCTCCTCCCCCTCTCTTTCTCTCCGCCTTCCCTCTCTCTCTCTCTCTCTCACTCTCCCCCCCCTCTCTCTCTTTCTCTCCTTCTCTCCTCCTCCCTCCACCTCTATCTTTCTCCCCCCCCCCCCCCTCTTTTTTTCTCTCTCCCCTCTCTCTCTCTCCCTCTCGATCACCCACAAGTTACACACAGATGAAGAGTTACTCACCTGACGTCAAGGGACTGACATTTCTCTTTATCCACCATTTTACTTTTTACTTTTTTACTTCTTTACTTTTTTTCTTTTTTTTGTCTTTGTCATGTCTTTGGTCATCATGTAATAACTTTCAACGGCATAAAAAGGACACTTGACTGACACGGCCAGGCACAGGGCACTCAGCACGGGGCCCCTATGGCAGTTGTAAGGGAGGCACGGTACCCTTTGACCTTTTGCGCGTGTGTGAAAATGTTTGTATGCATGCACGTACGTATGTATGTATGTATTTGTGTGTGCCTGTATGTGTATGTTTATGCGTATGTATATATACATATGTATCTATGTATGTATGTATATGCGTATTTATATACGTATATATGTATGCATGTATGTATTTATATATGTATGCATGCATGTATGTATTTATAATATGTATGTATGTATCTATTTATACATATATGTATGTAAGTGCGTGTACATGTATATATGTATGCAATTATACATTATATGTTTTTGTGTGTGAGTCAGTAAGTGTATTCGCTCTCGGGTGTGTTATCGTGGGGGAGACGACTGTGGGCGGGGGTGTGGGCGGGGGGGGGGGGCACTGCTTGCTCAAACAGCAAATAATCGCCCCATTTGCTTGCGTCCTCATTCATAAGTCAGGGGAGGACCGGGTGAATGGTTTTGCAGTTGCTTACTCAATATTCTATGCAGCTTTTCCAGTCCTTCCCTTTCTCCTTCTCCCCCACTTCCTTAACCCTTTCCTCCCACCTTCCTTCCTTCTTCCTCCTTCCTCCTGTACACCCTACACGGCCTACTCCCGCGCGAAAAAAATATAGGAGACACCTTCATCGATTCCGTAATTGATTTGTTGTTGCGTATCATTAGAGTAAAAAGAAAATAAAGAAAGAAAAGTGAAAAGAAAGAAAAAAGAAAAGAAAAAAAAAAAAAAAAAAAAAAAAAAAAAACAGCAGGTCAGGCTGTATAAGCAGTCTCTCCCGCCCTCCGGCTAGGAGTCTGAGTTTCGCTAATAGTTGTGTAAGTTATGTAAAAAGTGCAAAAAGTGGGTATGTGCTGGGAACACTATGCTCTCCTACCCTCCAGCCACTCCTCCCCTCCCCTCCTTTCCCCCTCTGGTCCCTTCTTCCTCCCTTCCCCTCCCCTTCTGGTCCCTTCTCCTCCCTTCCCCCCCTCCTTTCCTCCTCCTGGTCCCTTCTCCTCCCCTCGTCCCTTTCCCGGGTCCCTTCCTCCTCCCCTCCGGTCCCTTCTCCTCCTTCCCCTCCCCTCCTTTCCTCCTCCTGGTCCCTTCTCCTCCCTCGTCCCTTTCCCCCTCCTAGTCTCCTTCCCCTCCATCCTTTCCCCCTCCTGGTCCCTTCTCCTCCCTTCCCTCCCCTCCTTTCCCCCTCCTCCCTTCTCCTCCCTTCCTCCCTTTTCCTCCTGGTCCTTCTCCTCCCCTCGTCCTTTCCCCTCCTTCCTTCCCTCCCTCCTTCCCTCCCCTTCTCCTCCTTCCCCTCCTCCTTTCCCCCTCCTGGTCCCTTCTCCTCCCCTCCTTTCCCCCAGTCCCTTCTCCTCCCCTCGTCCCTTCCCTTTTTCTTCTTCCCTTCCCCTCCCTTCCTCGGCTCTTCCTCTCTCCTCTCCTTCTGTTCGTTTGTTCTTCCCTTCCCCTCCCTTACTCGGCTATTCCCCTCTCTTCTTCTCATCCTGTTCTTCTGGTCTTCCCTTCAACTCCCCTTCCTATGCT
>NW_020872515.1:182500-185000 GCF_003789085.1 Penaeus vannamei
GGAGGGGAGGGGATTGGAAGGAGAGAGAGAGAAGGGGAGTTGGAGAGAGAGAATGAGAGGAGGGAGAAGGAGTTGGAGAGAGAGAGAGAGAGAGTGAGAAGGAGTAGGAGGGAGAGAGAGGGGGAGGAGGAAATTATATATATATATATATATATATATATATATATATATATATATATATATATATATATATATAGAGAGAGAGAGAGAGAGAGAGAGAGAGAGAGAGAGAGAGAGAGAGAGAGAGAGAGAGAGAGAGAGAGAGAGAGAGAGAGAGAGAGAGAGAGAGATCGAAAGAGAGAGAGAGGGAGAGGAAATGAAAAGAGAGAGGGAGAGGGAGTTGGAGGGAGAGAGAGAGGAAGAGGGAGTGGGAGGGGAAAGTCATAACAAGAAGGGGAGTGGGAGGGGCGAGGGGAAGGGGGGAGGACAGATGCACTTCTAATCTGTTGCAACAACCGTCGCCAAGTCCCGAAGGTAAACAATCGCTCTCCTTGAGATTATCAGGCAGTTAGTTGTAATCCTGGCTATTAATAACATTTTTTTCTGGCTAATGGTTCCAGTTCGTCGCTTTTCACTAATGGAGCAAAGAAGTTCGCAATCTCTGTCTTTACGATTTGATGTATATGCTTCGTGTTGTTTAGAATCTCAAAAGTAATTTTCGTTTGAATATTTGTAATTGGTAATGAATCACGTGTAGGTACAAGAAAAAAAAAAAAAAAAATGAAAAAAAACACGAAAAAAACACGAAAATTCATGGTGATTCTTGGGACTGATTTCCATTCTCGAAGGCAACTCGAAAAAGGCGCCAAGAAAAGAAATGCATTTGCAAGCCAGGCGTCAGATCTCGATACTGATATAAATAAAATCCTTTCAAGTATCAGGCATGACATTTGACCGTGACCGATGACGCACGGATACTGCAGAATCGTAAATACGCGATGGAGAAGAAAAAGAAGAAAAAAAGTCGCAAAATTTTAGCTTCGATCTTGAAAGAAGCGAATGAGCGAAGATTTTTAGCAACGTTTATCTCCCAAAACTAACATCTGTGTGCATGCTCGGTGGCGGCCGATCTTATCTCGCGTCTGATTGCGGGTGACAATGTCTTTTGTATCACAGGAGCGTCTCCGTCTTTATCTTTGCAACAAATTTTGGCAACACGGTGGACACTTTAAGCTTCGCATTAAGAGCCATGGCGGTCTCATTTCTATTCCTTAATGTCACTTGACTGTTTTTACGTGTTTATTTTCTGTTGTTCATCCCTCTTGCGCTTTTATGTATGTCATTTCCTTCTCCTATACTATGTATATTTATTTACATTTATTGTGTGTACGCTCTAAATCTTACAAGGAGCACAGCGCAGACCGGAATGCGCTTGCTAACGATACTTCCTGCGCAGCTAAATCTAAGTCATCTAATTAAAGGTCGCAAAAAGAGTACAATAAACATTTCATCGCAAGTAAGATTTCGTCTTGCTTATACTGTCTTAGCCCTTGAAGACGCATTAATGTTGCCAGGTCCGCCTGATGTACAGAGCCTCCTCTTTTGTCCCCAGGAGACGGCATGGTAGAGCCTGCTGGAGCCATGGCCATGTTCGTGCTGCGGCTGGCGGGGCTGCTGTCCCTCGAGAACGCCCTCCAGAACAAGGAAGCCAACCTCACCGACGCGGCCTTCAACGTGAGCGCGCTGCCGTTCGGGGAGGACTTGGCCCAGGCCAATTTCACGTGGCCAGCGCCCTTGAACGAGTCGGAGTTCGCGGGGCCTCCGAGTGCGGGCGTTTCGACCACGCCGATACCACCCACTGAACCCTACGTTACCACGCACTCCACTGCCACTGCGACTGCTGCTACTACTGCGACTACGACTATTACTACCACAACAACCTCCACCACCACAACTACGCCCGAAAGCCTTACAACTACCGAACCTGCGAGGAGAGTTTTATCGACACCTAACCTTGTCAGCGAGTCGTCAACCGAAAGAAAAAGCTGGGACGAGGAACACGTGATGAGCACGACAGCGATCGTGCGCGGCAGGGCGAAGGACGCGGAGGCGAAAACGGACGACCAAGGAGTCCTGCGGGACGACGAGGCTTCCGTCCCTTCGCATCAGCTGCCGAGGGCGAGCCCCCTCTCGGACGTGCGACCCGAGGGAGAGTTAAACGTCACTCAGCAACATATTGTGGAAGGCGAAGAGGGAGAAGAAGGGGGAGTCGAAGGAGAAGAGACTCAAGATTCCTACGAAGTGACAGGCGCGGCGGCTGCGGATCCAGGTGGCGTCGGGGATGACCCTCCTGCCCTCACCCCTCCGCCCGCGACGCCCGCACCGCCATCGAGCTCACCTGGTAAGGGCGCTCCTCACCTCGAGGCGCTTGCGGAGGACGACGCTCTCCTGGGCATCATAGACCCCACCGAATTGGCGGGCCTCGAGGCCCCGCCCGAGGACTTCATACCCAGCGACTTCGAGTACTACGACTTCGGGGAGCGGAACCCGGACGCGATAG
>NW_020872515.1:197500-210000 GCF_003789085.1 Penaeus vannamei
CCTAGGAAACAGACAAGCTTTTTGCACTGTATTTTAGCACTATATTAACCCAAACAAGATAAAAATACACATGTGTATAGGCAGCCTCTGGTCATGGCGGTCCTTGACTAAGAAAAGTTAATTAACTTTCTTCGGAGAGTCAGTGATGGACTACAAAAATTAATAGAAGACAATAAATAGTAGACGTTTTGAAGTTAAAATTAGGATTGAGCAAGAGAAGCAAATGGAAATACCTCTTGACAACTTGCAATAGAGTGATGGATTAGCGAAGTTGGAGTGCATTCGACAAACATTCAACAAAAGTATTACAAACCTTCACTCACTTCGTTCTCCCGCCACACAACTACGACTAAATAACTTGCTCAAAAAGGCAACGCAAGGTAGAGGGTGGAAAGTAGAATACGCGACATGAAGAAAATATGGATTGGGAAAAAGTACGTTAATATGAAGAAAGAGACATTTAAACATGTAGGAAAAGGAAGGGAGGAGGAAGTAAGAAAGCGGAAACGGCGGAAGGGAGGGAGAAGGATAGAGGAAAGGGTGGAAGGGCCAAGAAATTAACAGATTAGGACAGTAATATTTGCTAGACACAAATAGGTAATTATACACGCATAAATGTTTCTATTATTCCTTTTTTCTCAATTTGTATACGTTTCGTTTTCATATATGCCTCTCTCTTTTCTTTTAGACCTACGATGTTAAGGGAAATATCAGTCCTTAAAATACCACCCTATTGTCATAGCTCGAACAGGCGAACGTTCTACACATCACCCTTGCTCCAACATTCATTAAAACAGCTACTTCTTTACACTCACAAACCAACTCAACCTGACACAACCATAATCAACAGAATCATCACACACACAAACAACCCACCACAACACACCCACAACACGCGCACAAACAACCCACACCAAGCCGGTACCACAACCAACAGCCACAGTAGCAAGAGCCGCCAGCAGTGTAGCCAAAGGACAAAGCCTGCTGTAGGATACGAACCTATCTGTCAAACGTCATAGGCTGATCCAATGGCTTAGGGTGATTGCCTCTCCCTACCGTCGGGCTGCTCGTTGGCGTCGGTTGCCTGTGAGATACGAGAGAAGGGAGAGGGGAGGGGGAAGGGACTGGGAGGGAGATCGAGAGGGAGGGAGGGAGGGTGGATAGGAGAGGGGGGGATCGAAAGAGAGGGAGGGAGGAAGGGTGGGAGAGGTCGGAAATAAGGCAGGAAGAGAGAGGGAGGGGGATATTAGAAGGAAGGGAGGGAGAGAGAGGGAGATTGGAAAAGAGGGAGGGAGGAAGATAGAGAGGGGGAGATTGAAAGGGATGGATGGAGAAGGGGAGATGGAGAGAAAGGCGGGGGGAGATTGGAAGGGAAGGAGAAACGTAGGGATAGGTACAGAGCTTGGGTGATGGACAGGGAGGGGATAAGAGGAAAGAGAGTAGGGAAAGGGAGATGAAGAATAGGAGGAAGAAGGAGAATAAAAGGAAGCGGAGAAGAAGAGGTAAGGGGATGGGTGGAGAGAGAAGAGAGAGAGAGAGAGAGAGAGAGAGAGAGAGAGAGAGAGAGGGAGGGAGGGAGGGAGGGAGGGAGAGAGAGGAGAGAGAGAGAGAGAGAGAGAGAGAGAGAGAGAGAGAGAGAGAGAGAGAGAGAGAGAGAGAGAGAGAGAGAGAGAGAGAGAGAGAGAGAGAGAGAGAGAGAGAGAGAGAGAAGAGAGAGAGAGAGAGAGAGAGAGAGAGAGAGAGAGAGAGAGAGAGAGGAGGGAGGGAGGAGAGGAGAGAGAGAGAGAGGAGAGAGAGAGAGAGAGAGAGAGAGAGAGAGAGAGAGAGAGAGAGAGAGAGAGAGAGAGAGAGAGAGAGAGAGAGAGAGAGAGAGAGAGAGAGAGAGAGAGAGAGAGAGAGAGAGAGAGAGAGAGAGAGAGAGAGACAGAGACGAGGAGAGGAGAGAGAGAGAGGAGAGAGAGAGAGGGAGAGAGAGGAGAGAGAGAGAGAGAGAGAGAGAGAGAGAGAGAGAGAGAGAGAGAGAGAGAGAGAGAGAGAGAGAGAGAGAGAGAGAGAGAGAGAGAGAGAGAGAGAGAGAGAGAGAGAGGGAGAGGGAGAGGAGAGAGAGAGACCGAGACAGAAAACAGAGATCGAGAGAGACAGACAGAGACAGACGTTTACCCCAACGGTAAACAAACACACACAACAAATATACAAACAAAAACAATCAATTCCATAACAAAAAAAAAAAAAAAAAAAAAAAAAACTCCCCCTCCCCCACCCCCCCTCCCGCCGCCCATCCCGATCTTTACAATCTTGCACCATCACTGCTAATCGAGTCTCCCCTTAGCGGATACAGTGCCAACGTACTGTCATATCGGGAAACATGGCACTAAACTGGCCCTCGCTGCTCTCGCCACGCTCGTAAACGGTCGGTGGCGTTTATGGTGCAGCCGTGACTAAGGGCGAAGGGGGAGAAGGCTGCCCAGATGAGGTCAGTTGGGGGTGTGGGTTGACCTGATGTGTGTGTGTGTCCGTGTGTCCGCCTGGAGCATGTGGGTGCGGTCGGAAGAAGGAGGAGGATGGGGGGAGGAGGGGGAGAGAGGGAGGAGAGGAAGGAAGAAGAAGAAGAAGAGGAGGAGATGGGAAGGGAGGGGAAGAAGGGGGATAGTGGGAGTAAAGAAAGGTAAGGGGGTGGAGGATAGAGGGAAGAGAGAAAGGGAGGATAGAGGGAAGGGAGAAGGGGACTGAGAAGGAGGAGAATGGGAGTAGAGGAAGTGAGGGAGGAGGAGGTGAGAAAGAGGAAAGGGCGGAAGGGAGGGAGGAGGAGGATAGAGGGAAGCGGGAAAGGATAGAGGATAGAGGGAAGGTTGGAAGGCCTCTGTGTCCCTCGATCTGTCAGAGTGAGGCCTGAGACTATGACAGAGATAAGACCAGAGGGAGGGAAGGCGGGTAGGGAAGGCAGAGGAGGGAGGGAAGGAGGGGAGGAAGGAGGGAGAGCGGTAGGGGAGGAAGAGGAGGGAGGGAAGGCGGGTAGGGGAGGAAGAGAAAGTAAGGGAAGCGGGTAGGGGAGGAAGAGGAGGTGAGGCAGGCATGCACGGGAGGGAGAGAAGTCAAGGAAGGAAAGAAGGGGAGGAGGAAGAGGGCAAGGAAGGGAGACAAGGGAGAAGCACGGAAGGGAGGGTTTTTGAGTGCCTGTTGGAGCGAAGACAAGGCGAAGGGGTGAGATGGGGGAAGAGGGAAGGGAAGGGAGAGGAGGGGACAGAGAAAGAACGGAAGGGAGAGGTTTAGTTCGTCTGAGAGAAGTGTAAGTAGAAAGGGAGGAAGGAAAGAGAGGTGGGGACGTAGGATGGAAAACAGGGAAGTGGATTGAGGGAAAGAATGTAGAAAAGAAGGAAGAGGAAAGAGTTAAAGGAAGGAGGAAGAGGGAGAAGGAAAGTGGAAGAGAGAGAAGAGGAAAGAGTTGAAGGAAGGAGGAAGAGCGAGAAGAGGAAAGAGTTGAAGGAAGATGGTGTGGTTAGACAGCTAGGGATGATTGAGAAAAGTAGAAGAAGGAATAAGGAAGAGGTGGTGGAGAAGGAGGAGGAAGAGGACGAAGACGAGGACGACGACGAAGAAGAAAAAGAGGTGGAAGAGGAAGAGGAGGAGGAGGAGGAGATGGGGGAGTAGGAAGAGGAAGAAGACGGGATATGAAGAAGGGCATAGAGGGCTATAAATACATGCATCTGTGCCTGACGGATGTAGAAAGGCATGAGAGGAGAGAACGAGAAGGAATGATGAAGAGATCAGGCAGTAGTTAGGGAGAAAGGAAAACAAAATAAAAAATAAAAGGGGGGAACTAGGTCAGAGGTCAAGAATAAAAAAAGGAAATAGATTGATAATAAATACAATAGATATATAGAATAGATACTGAAATAGGAGGATGTGGGAGAGAATGGGGATGAGAATGATTAATGGTGAAGATGAAAATGAAGATGATGATTGGTAATAATGATTGATGATGATGATGATGATGATGATGATGATGATGATGATGATGATGATGAGGAGGAGGAGGAGGAGGAGGAGGAAACGACGACCCAAAATACTCGAATGAGAAAAGGAGGGAAAGAGGAAAAGGAAGTGGGTGATGCTGTTGAGTCAGAGAGAAAGGAAGGTGGAGAGGGAGGAGGGGGAGCAGGAGGAGGAGAGAGGAGGAGGAGAAGAAGAAGAAGGAAGGAGGAGGAGAAGAAAGGGAAAAGGAGGGGGAGGGGAATGAGGAGAAGGAGGAGGGGGAGGACGAGGACCCGGGGTGAAGGCAGGAGCAGGTCAAGGATTGTGAGTAAGTGACGAGGATGAGGGTGATGGACTTGTACGAGTTGGCGGGATTGAGGACAAAGTTTTTATCCCAGTGAGGAATATGGGCTCTTTTTTTTAGGGGGCGTGGCGAGAGGGAAGAAGAGGAGAAATAGGAGGAAGAGGAGGAGGTAGGCTGGAGGGAGAAAGAAGAGGAGGAGAAATAGGAGAGGAGGAGGTAGGAGGAGAAATGAGAGGAAAAGGAGGAGGAGGAAGGGAGTAGGGCTGGAGGAGAGAGGGAAGAAGAGGAGGAGAAATAGGAGGAAGAGGAGGAGGTAGGAGGAGAAATGAGAGGAAAAGGAGGAGGAGGAGGAAGGGAGTAGGGCTGGAGGAGAGAGGAAGAAGAGAGGAGAAATAGGAGGAAGAGGAGCTGGAGGTGGGGAAAGAAGGAGGAGGAGAATAGGAGGAAGGGGAGGAGGTAGGCTGGAGGTGGGGGGAAGGGGGAAGAGGAGGAGGAAAAGAAGGAGGAAGAGGGGCGGAGGGAGGAGTGGAGGAAGAAGTGGAATAGGAAGAAGAAGAAGACCTGGGCAAGGAGGAGAAGGAGAAGGAGAAGAAGAAAGAATAGGAAGAAAAAAAAAGGAAAAGGAAGAGGAGAAGTAGGAGGAAGAGGAGGAGAGAGGGAAGAGGAAGGAAACAAAGGAAAATTATAATGATAATAATGACGAAGACGATGACGATGATGACGTGGAAGAGAATGAGGAGGCGAAGAAAAAGGAGACGGTATTGGGGTCGTGGTAAAAGGAAAATGAAGGAGGTGATAGTAAAAGAAGAGAA
The DNA here is from genome assembly GCF_003789085.1 of Penaeus vannamei. Taxonomy (NCBI): domain Eukaryota; kingdom Metazoa; phylum Arthropoda; class Malacostraca; order Decapoda; family Penaeidae; genus Penaeus; species Penaeus vannamei. Next base: position 202,589 of record NW_020872515.1, read on the forward strand.
AATAAACAAGAAAAAGAAAAGATATATGAAAAAATCAAGAGAGCAAAAACAGAAAAAGAAACGAAAAAAGGAATGACAATAAAATAAACAAATAAATAAATAATAATAATAATAATGATATAATTAATAATAATAATAAATAATAATAATAATAATAATAATAATAATAATAATAAATAAAATAATAATAATAATAAAATTAGAAAAAAAGGGGAAATTTAAAATAATATTAATACACAGATCAGAATCACAATGATACTAGTGATAAAGATAGTAATGATTATTTAATAACAATGATGATAACAATGATAAAGATGACAAAAATGATAATAATAACTATAACAATAACGCTGCTAATAATAAATGTAGTAGTTGTAATGATAATAGCGATAAAACTGATAATAATAATAGTAATGATGATAATAGTAACGATGATGATGATGATGATGATGATGATAATAATAACAATAACAATAATGATAACAATAATAATAATAATAATAATAATAATAAATAATAATAATAATAATAAATAATAATATTATTATCATTAAAAAATAACAAATAACAATAATAATAAAAAATAAATAATAATGATAGCATGGTGTTGATCCTAATTTCATTATTTTGCTGGTGTTAAGGTTCAGGAATTATAATGACTGCACTATTGCCCATAGCAAGACTAACAGTCAAGGTAGGAGATATGATGTAATACTGGTAATTATAACGATTTTAGTATTTTTCTAAAAATATTATGATAATCATAGCAAAGCAGGTAATAAGAGGAAAAGTGAAAGGACAATGAGAACAGAAACAATGATAAAAGTAATGTTGCACGTAATCATGTTGAGATTGATGATAAATATTCTGAAAATACGATTAATACTATTAACAGTAATGATAAGAATAGCAGTAGTAGTATTAATGTGAACTATGACAAAATGATAATGGTGGTTATTTGATAAACAGTGATTATCGTGATAATGATATGAACGATAACAATTTTTAAAAAGTACAAACAAACAAACACAAAACATAAAATTATGATAAACAGAGATCATTACGATAATATCAACGATAGCATTTTTTTAAATCAAGCAAAGCGCAAAAAAACAAAACAAAAACACCCCCCCAAAAATCACAAGAACGCAAGAATAACAACAACGATAATAACTTAGGGTGAAAAAAGGACTTGATAGGGTTGACATAGAGAGCGAGAGAGGGTGAAAGAGGAAGGCCAAATCCGCGCATTGATCGACTTCGCAGATGTCTCGCGATGTCTGGTCCTTATGCGCTGATGCCGTAGAGTCCGTTGGCGTCGCTTTATTAGCTTTTATATAAAAAGAAAGTGAGAAAAAACTCAAAAGTGCGGATAAAAGGGGGATGTTGTGAGAGATTGATTTATTCCCGTCTGCTGGCTGAGTGGTGAAGAGATGGGCGTTTTTTTTTTCTTTTTTTTTAAAGAGAAGGAGGGTGAGAGGGGAAGGGAAGGGAAGGGAAGGGAAGGAAGGGAAGGGAAGGGAGGGAGTGGGAGAGGAGGGGAAGGGGAAGGGAGAGAAGAGAAGGAGAGAGGGAGAGAGGAGATGGAGAGAGAGAGAGAGAGAGAGAGAGAGAGAGAGAGAGGAGAGAGAGAGAGAGAGAGAGAGAGAGAGAGAGAGAGAGAGAGAGAGAGAGAGAGAGAGAGAGAGAGAGAGAGAGAGTGGGGGAAGTTTTTCTACTCTTCCTCTTCTCTTTTGCAAAGGTTGTTAACCAGCTTTGCATGTGCTTGATTTTTTTTTTTTTTTTTTTTTTACCTTTTTTTCTTATTAGAGTAATTTTGTCCATGGAGGAGGATGTCGTTTAACGCAAGGATAAGCAGAGTTGGGATAGGCTGAGTAAGAGAGATAAATGGTTAATGCAGAGGGAGAGTGGGAGAGGGGAAAGGAAGGAGAGGAGAGAGGAGGGAGAGGGAGGGAAGGAGAGAAGGAGGGAGAGAGGGAGAAGGAGAGAAGGAGGAAGGGGGGAAATGGAGAGAGAGGAGAGGGAGGGAGGCCGGGAGGGAGAGGAGAGAGGAGGGGAGAGGAGGAGAGAAGGGAGAGGAGGAGAGGGATTGGAGGAGAGGAGAGAGGAGAGGAGGGAGGGAGGGAAGGAGGAGAGAGGAGGGAGGGAGGAAAATGATAGAAGGAGGGAAGTGAGGAGGGTGGGGAGGAGAGTGAGAAAGAGAGAGAGAGAGAGAGAAACATAATCTCCGATAATTTTATAGTTTAATAAAGCAAATATTCACACACACATACACAATTTTTTTTCTCTCTCTCTCTCATCATCTCATCATCTCACCTCTCTCCTCTCGTCTCTCTCTCATATAGATCGACTAGCTATTCTCCTGTGTTCCAATATGATACGAAGACAAGACCAGACATAGATATAAATAAAGAAGATAGATAAACGATGGTTCTGTAATCACGACAGATGTATTACCCCCCCCCCCGTCTCTCCCCCCATGGACCTGCGTTGGCGACCTGCACAGGCAGTCAACACTCCCTCAATCCTGTCGACGAGCAGCAGCAGATGCTCTCATGTAAAAACGCTTCGCCTCACCTCTTGCGTCTCCGCTTTATGGAGGTTCTTCGGCGAGGAGAGGCTTTCCGGGTCACGGGTTTCGTTCATAACAGCTGATTCGCGAGCATGATTTGTGTACGCGCGGTGTGGTGTGTGATCTTAGCGTGAGTATGGGAATGCAATGTTTTGTTTTTTTCGTAAGTCATTATATATATGTATGTATGTATGTATATATTATAATATATATATATATATATATATATATATTATATGTGTGTGTGTGTGTGTGTGTGTGTGTGTGTGTGTGTATGTGTGTATGTATGTGTATGTGTGTGTGGTATGTATGTATATGTATGTATATGTATGTATGTATGTATGTATGTATGTATGTATGTATATATATATATATATATATATATATATATATATATATATATATATATATATATGTATGTATGTATGTATATTTATATATATATTTATAAATTTATTTATTTATATATTTTTTATATATTTTTATATATTTATATATATATATATATATATATATATATATATATATATATATATATCTGAGTGTGTGTGCGTGTGTGTGTGTGTATGGGTGTTGGGCGTGCGTGCGTGCGTGCGTGCGTGCGTGCGTGTGCGTGGGCGTGCGTTGTATTCTTTGAAGGCTAAATGAAAATAATGAAGTAAGTTCACTCACATTATGGTTTTTATTTAAGGAAGAAAATATCTTACGGTTTGCATGAATGAAATGTTTACCAGCGTGGCTTTCGTAACGATCTGAGAAAACATTTAATTAATCAGAAAATAAATGAAGACACCAGCAAAAAATAATATCTAATATAAGCTAAATGTATCATGAAAGATACAAAAGCAAGAGTTTATAAGGAAGACGTTTGAAGATTTGTAACGAAGCTGCGTGTGAATAATCATGTATACTTCAGGCAACAAATAAAGAAATATACCTTCTTGTTTCCTCTCTTCCTTTTTATATCTTTCCTTTGTTTCCCTCTTTCCTTCTTCTTCTTCCTTCTCTTCCTTTCCTTTTCGTATCTTCCTTTTTTTTCTCTTTCCCTCTTGTCCTTTCCTTTCTTCCTTTTTTCTCTTTCCCCCTTTCCCTTGCTTTCCCCTTCCTCTCTTCTCTTTCTCTTTCCCTTGCTTTCCCTTCTTTCCTTTCCCTTCTCTTTCCTTTTCTGTTTCCCTCTCTCTTCTTCCTTTCCCCTTCCCTTCCCTTCTTTTCCCTTTCTCATTCCTTCCTTTACCTTTCCCTTATTTCCCTTTTTTCCTTTTCCCTTCCCTTCCTCGATTCCCTTTCTTTTCTTTGCTTTTTTTCCCTTTCCTTCTTTCTTTTTTGCGTTTTCATTGTTTATCTTCTCCCCCTCTGTTTCCCATTTCCTTCTCTTATCTCCCATTTCCTTATCCCCCTTTTCTTGTTTCCCTTGTTTCTCTTTATTTTTCCTTTCCCTTTTTTCCAATTTCCTTTTATATAATTGTTTAAGTTTGTTTTATAAATCTTCGCCCTTATCCTTAGTAAAAAAGAAATTTCATTAATTCAGGTTTCCATTATCCTTATCCATATTTCTAACTAGCTAATTATCAGTCACTAACTGATTACCTTATCTATTGATTTATACAATCATTAATCTATTTACCTATAAGTCAACCTATATCATCTTGCATCACCCAACACATATATATATTTAGATTTTGTTGTTGTTTAAACACGCATCTCGTTCTTCTGTTTATTTATCGTGTTATATATATATATATATATATATATATATATATATATATATATATATAGATTTTGTTGTTGTTTAAACACGCATCTCGTTCTTCTGTTTATTTATCGTGTTTATATTTTCCCGCGCAAATGAGACGAATTCAAATATCGTTCCAGACGCGCGCCAACCCCGAGTGACCCCTGGGACTGCGCTCCTCGATGCCCCAAGTAAGTGACATCCTTCTGACATCCTACAGAGATCCTTTCAAGATTTGATCATTTCGAGTCATTGTAATCTTGACAAGGAGACTGATGTGATTTTTTTTTCATTTCTTCTTAATATTTTATTTCCTTATTTTATATTCTTTTTACTATCACTAATAGTGATTGTGATGATAATGAGAGTAAACATTATTGTTATCGTATTATTAATGATTATGAAAATTACAGTAACATTTAACAATACAGCAATGATGGAAAAAATAATACCAATAAAAATTATTATTTCGTTTTTGTTTTTGGTTATTTCTTAACAAATCAATTATCATGTTTTTCATATTCATGTTTGACGATTTCTTATTAATTACTGATTATTTTCCACACACACCAGAGAAGAGAGAGAGAGAGAGAGAGAGAGAGAGGAGAGAGAGAGAAGAGAGAGAGAGAGGAGAGAGAGAGAGAGAGAGGAGAGAGAGAGGGAGGGGGGAGAGAGAGGGTGGAGAGAGAGAGAAGAGGAGGTGGAGAGAAGAGAGAGGGGTGGAGAGGAGAGAGAGGGGAGGGGGAAAGAGGGGGGAGGGGGAAAGAGAGGGGGAGAGGGAGAGAGAGAGAGGGGAGAGGGGAGAGGAGAGGGGAGAGGAGAGAGGAGAGAGAGAGAGAGAGAGAGAGAGAGAGAGAGAGAGAAGAGAGAGAGAGAGAGAGAGAGAGAGAGGAGAGAGAGAGAGAGAGAGAAGAGAGAGAGAGAGAGAGAGAGAGAGAGAGGAGAGAGAGGAGAGAGAGAGAGAGAGAGAGAGAGAGAGAGAGAGAGAGAGAGAGAGAGAGGAGAGAGAGAGAGAGAGAAGAGAGAGAGAGAGAGAGAGAGAGAGAGAGAGAGGAGGGGGAGAGAGAGGGTGGAGGGGGGTGGAGGAGGAAGAGAGAGAGGGAGAGGGAGAGAGAGAGAGAAAGAGAGAGGAGAGAGAGAGAGAGAGAGAGAGAGAAGAGGAGAGAGAGAGAGAGAAGAGAGAGAGAGAGAGAGAGAGAGGAGAGAGAGAAGAGAGAGAGAGAGAGAGAGAGAGAAAGAGAGAGAAAGAAAGAGAGAGAGAGAGAGAGAGAGAGAGAGAGAGAGAGAGAGAGAGAGAAGAGAGAGAGAGACGAGAAGAGCAGGAGGGGGGAGGCAGCCAGACAGACAGATAGAGACAGACAGAACGCAAGAAAAAAAAAAAAAAAAAAAAAAAAGGCGAAACTTAACAAGCCCATCCCACCCCGACAGATACACCCTTCTCGACTGGAACACGGACTACGACGTGCGCCACTACCCGGAGACGTCTTGGGTCAGCACGGTCATCATATCCGACAACCGCGTCTTGGCAGAACTCGAGGGCTACATGAGAGTCCAGGACTACTTCTACGGGTTAAATGATCATGGTAAAACTGGCAGCTGGTGGTCGGTGGTTGGTAGTGTGGTTGGTGGGGTGTAGGGTGGGGTGGGGGGTAGGTGTAGGGGGGGAGAGAGGAAATGCCCCCGAGTTGTTCGTTAGGGAATAAAGATAAATTTTCTGAGAACAAACCAACGAAACTTATCTCGCGAAAGTACAATAGCTTTGACTCTCCATCAACACAGCAAAACGATTCTGATGTTATGAACGGATGATAAATAAAAGAAACCGCCTGCAAAGTTCTAAAGGTAACCACAGAAGGGCGCCTTTTCAACCTGTTGCACCACTTGCAATCTCATCCCCAGCACGCCACAGGTGGTGATGGTGGTGGTGATCATCATCATCATTGTAATTTGTGTCATCGTCATTATTAGTAGTACCATTATCATCGTTGCCATCATTGTTATTATCATCATCGTAATTATTATTGTCACTAGCATCACCATCGACATCATCATAAAAATGAAGATAGTAATAATAATAATGATTTCATTGATGATTATGATAATGATAATGATGATAATGATATTGATAATGATGATAAAGATAATGATAGTGATATTTATAATGATAATAAAGATAATGATGGAGAAAATTATGATAAAGGTAATGATGATAATAATAATAACAATAATAATAATGATAATAATAATAGTGAAAACGATTATGATAATGATGATGAGTTATAATAATAGCAATAATTATAATGATGAAAACTGTAATCATAATAGTAACAATAATAGCGATAAAAGTGATAACGTTGATGATAATAACAACGATAATGATGAATGATAGTGATAGTAATGACAATGATAATAATATTATTATTATCATTATTATTAATACTAATAATAACAATACTACTACTAATAATAATATCATTATTATTGTTAATGATAATGGCGCGCCAGTCAGTTTTTATTTTATTTTTATTTTTTTATTTTTTTTTTTGGGGGGGGGGGGATTTCGCTCACCGCAGGCATTCTAAAGAGTAAGAAAAAGTGGGAAATAAAAATCCCGAGCCAATTATCATATTTCATATGATAAAGAAAGAATATGGAATATTCCGAGACAAGATTCGGCCATTCATCAACGCACACACGATCAGAAAGATGGCCGTGTGACCCAAAAGCCTTCCTAATCTGAAGGCTCCGCCCCCAGACCCCTTCCCGGTCGCCGTTTTTCCAGTCGGGGAGCTCCGCACCCTGAACCACCGTAGTCTCAATACAATTTAAAAACAAAATACCCCTTCTAGTCGCCTATCATTTTACCTTAAACGAATGGAGAATAACGTTGACCTGCTGCCAAGAGGAACTGGTGGAAACACTTGCTTGGCTCCGGGAAATGCATCATGAATAATCAATTAATTCTACCCTTATTTCGACACCGCACAATTGACAGGTTCACTTAACACGCCGTGACCTGTGCAAACGTTAATAAGTTTCAAAGAATTTCCCATATACTAACTTAGTATGGACCACAGCCAAGATTACGTTCAGCACAAATGATACCGG
>NW_020872515.1:222500-224342 GCF_003789085.1 Penaeus vannamei
TCCCCTTCCAGCAGCCTTGGGTAGACCATCCTCCTCTCCCGCCGTTTTTGCTGAAGTCCCAGAACACACATTTGGTGTTCCTCCTTCCATATTCAGGCGGCTTGAAGATCAGTGTGACTGGTTCCTCCAGATTTTTCACAACCTCGCCCCTGTATGTGGCTTGAATGATAGGACTACTAACAGTATAATTTGGAAATGAGTCCCGGTCTTGGAACAGCTTCGCATTCTTAAAAACAGCAAAGGCAAGTTGGATTTTGCTTTCAAAACGTATATTGGCTCGCATGCTTACATGTGAGGTAGCCACTGTGTATGTGAGATTCTCAGGGAGGATGATGGCCACGTCGGTGTCAGCATGGTCTGTCCTGAACCCCTTTTCAATGGTCGTCTCAACCGTTCCCCCTTTCCGAGATTCGAACCCAATAATGGTGCTATTCATTTCAAGGTCGAACCGCTCAACAGTAATTAGTTTTCTTGAGGCATTTACTTTCTGATCGCCTTTGGCTTCTGGTAACTGAACTTTGAAGGTCATTTCCTCAAAGGCTTCATATAAGATACTTGAAGATAACAGCTTCTTCTGAACTGGTTCAAATGTTTCATCTTTAGCTTCCATCACGTTATTAATAGTCTGTACAATTTCTTCTAGGTCAAGTTCATCCAGTTTTTCGGTCTCTTCTGACAAAGTCTTGAAGCTTGTAGCAACAAAATGAATGTCGACCGGCTGAAGAGTAGAGCCATTCTGAGTGATGCTGGACAAAGTCGTGGGAATGTCTGCTTTCTCAACAGTTGCGTTGTTGTTGATTTCCCAGAGCTGCTTCGTCTTGTTCGTCGGTTCTCCCATGCAGCTGCTGGAAGGAGACCCCCAGTAATACCCAGTGAGGAAGCTTCCGAGGCACTCCCGCGTCACAGGTTCGCCTTCTTCGGTGATGCAGAGCTCCTTCGGCAGAGCAATAATGCCACCGGCTGTGCTTGGCCAAGTTAGGTTCCTCTCTTCAATGCCACTGTCAACTGTAGTTTCGCTGAAGCATTTTGTGGTACTCCTGACACTTCTTATTACACAGCCAGAAGTGAGCTCAGAAGTGCTCCCTAACAAATCAAATAACTGGAGGACCTTCTGTTCATTTTCCTCCTTGCCTGGGAATTGCAAATTGAGATGAAAATTGTACATTATTTCACTATTCTGCTTCCCAGGGAAATTATTGTAGTTGTCTATGAATGTTTTCATGGCAGCAAAGCCATTGTTCGCATAAACTTCTTCGAACCTTTTAACAAATTCAGCAGAACAAATATCAAAACCCTTTTCCTGCTGTGACGAATTTCTAAATGTATTGTCATGTATTGCAGGAATGTATGGTCTTTTTTCTGACATACGTACAGCAAATGTTAAATTCTTTTTCTTACGATGCAATAATGATTTTGATTTCACTAAATAGAAAGGCATTGTCACCCACTGTTGACACTGATAATAACCCTGCACAGTTATTGGAATTGAATATTTACATCCAGGCTTACCTGCTTTCTTCACTTTTATTTCTCTGCCGTTGGCAAAACATCGAAGCAAGTTTGAACCACTCAGCATTTCTTCATTATCAATACAAATGTATCCTTCTCCTCTTTTGTATAATTGTATCTCCCTGCCTGTCCTCTCCAGGCCTTTCTTCTGGCACAAAACAGTTGATTTTGTTTTCCCTTCTCCCTCTCGATCCCAGCCATTAGGAGTAAGTACGGGGTGCCCCAAACTGTAGTCGGTATTTGGCAACCAGTTGACTACATCCATTGCACGGTCATTATCGTTTGATAGCCACAAGGGCCTTTCGGTGGTCATCCAAACACAAGTTGACTACG
>NW_020872515.1:224442-226942 GCF_003789085.1 Penaeus vannamei
AGGGGGAAAGAAAAAATTCCCCCCGAAACCCAACAAACTCCCACCAGGGAACGCGCCGACAAGCCCACTTGGTTTAATGTTCCCCGCCCGTGGAACGTGAGGCCGGTCAAGGTGAGGTCCTCGAGCGACGCTTCCCCTCCCGGCCAGCTGCTGTTGAGGGCTGGCCAGCTGAGGACGCTCACGGGCATCGTCAGGTTCTTCTGCAGCGGCGTCTGGTAGCGCGACGTCCACAGGTGGTCGAACTGGCCGAGCTCCTCCCGCTCCAGCAGGAACCCGCCTGCGCTCCGGCAGTGGCGGTGCGCCGCTTCCCACGACTGCGAACGGAAGGCTTTTCTTAGAAGGGGTGTGTAACGTTTTTGGTCTGGGTGGAGGTCGCTTAATGTCAGCAAAGGTGGCAGGCAGTTCTCATGACGAAAAGAAAAAGAACATTTTCAGCCCGCTTCTTACCATTGGCCGCGGGCCGGGCATGAGGCAGTCACCAAGGACGGCCACATTGCAGCTTGGGAGGGGGTCCAGAGGGGCAGGCTCTTCGGCGGGAAAGACGGATTTCGTCTGCGCCCAAACCGCCGCCGAAGAGACCAACAGGAGGACCCCACGAACCACCGCAAGACGATGAAGAAACGCCATCATCGTGTGCAGATTGGGAAACGTTTATATATATTTTTAAAGATTTCTGTTGTCTATGCTAATGACATGGGCCCGTCGTCACGTTGGCGTTGGTGGCGATTTCGTGGTCCACAGGTGCGCACGAAGGCAGTGAAGGCGCTGCTGCTGAATGAAGTCGGCAATAACGGCAAACTAGTCACTCGAGGAGCTTCCACGAAACAAACTATTTCATTTTCTTCACACAAAATTACATGTCCCTTTAGCTTTGCTTTCGCCTGGTGCTCGTCCTGTATTTTGTCACTGGCATGGTTATAAGTGCAGCGCAAGCAAGTGAGATTAACTGGAAAATAAACAGAAATCAGCTGTGTCTGAACTTTTATCATATCATGTTACTTAATACCAAGAAACCTCTCTTGTCCACTGTCAACTTTTAATAGGTCCTACTCAGCAGCCATTCTCGTGGTCTCTACGCAAATCAAAGCACATATTCCTAAAGTGAAAGTATGAGTTTATCAACGAAATAAATATGAAGAAACGAAGAATAAAGATTTACAAATGCATGACGAAATAAACGATGTATCACGAACAGCACTCCCTCATTCCATCCCCCTCCCCCTCCCCCATCCTTCAAGATATGGAGCCACCTGCAGATACTATTATCATTCAAAAATATGACACACTGGACTAGAGGCGAGACTAAGTTCGCCGAAACCAATAACCCGCTCCAAGTGAGTCGCCAGACACCTCGCTTCACGCGCGTAAAAGTAAACACAGACCTGTTGAGCTTCATCTTCACTAAAGGAATTCCCGAATAAAAATTATTCCGTATTGTCCGTTATCTGACACTTCCGAACATGACGCTAAGTCATCAAACGTGACGCAGGAGAGGCCTATATCCTGGAGGCGGAGGATGTCATGTGACGTCAGCTGATACAAAAGAGTGACGTCATGGGAAGAAGCGACCTCTCGTGGACACTTATTATGATTGCGTAAGACGCCAGCACACCCGCAGGCAAGCACTATACCCCCACACAAGCACATACCCGAACACAAACGCCTGTTGAAGAAAATATTTTACTCGAGAGAACACGTTGAAAAATCCGAAAACAAACGTATTCACAAACGAACAAAAAAAAATATATATATATATACCACAAGACAATAATAAAAAAAAAAAAATAAAGAAATAAAATAACATGAACCATAAATAAAAAAAAACAACAAGAATAAGAAGCAGCATCGAGAGCAGAAATAACCCACGAACTAAAATTATTTTGCGTGTGTTACAGGAGTCTGCGAAATGGCGTGTACAACAACATTAGAGTAAATTCCCTTGGAGGAGCACACGGATCCCATGCATGGCCTCTGTGCTGACCTTTGGTGTCCATTACGGTCTATATACTTTTATACTTCAGTATGCCAGGCCACATTCTTCACACATAATCTGAATATTTCAATTATATTTTTTAACATTCTATTGGCTGAATTATTATTTTTGAACCGCCATTGAATTCTCAGTAAGGGTAATGTAATATCCAAATTAATTGTTATGATACTCATCTTAGTTTGATCATATATTTTTGTTGATTTATAAAAAAAGGCTGAATGTCCTTCAGCTGATAGGACAAATGAACTATTATTCAAATCATTCTTCAGGATAATTTCTACAAAAAAGGCTTTCAAGACAAACTTCTTTCGGGGACAGTGTGATCTTAAGATAATTCTTCTTGTAAATATCAGTGTCCAAGACAACAGTGTCTTTCTCGTCTATTCTTATCACTCCTTTTCTTCTCCTCCTCTTACTACTGCCACTACTACCATTTTTCTTCTTTCTTCTTTTGCTACTGCAACAACAAAAATAAAAACAACAACAACAACTACTACTACTATTACT
>NW_020872515.1:231942-236942 GCF_003789085.1 Penaeus vannamei
TAAAGGGATGTGATCGGACTGTGGTCGTTTTACCTCCTGGGCGGAAAATAGCAGTCGATAAAAGTAGTAGGTTATTAAAAATAGAATAACAGTTTAATAAGATAAAATAATATAAGCATCGAATAAGTAAAATAAAATAAGCATGCTGAGTATAAAAAGGTATTTGTGAGCTTGAAAACGTACAACCTCAGCCGAACAATTCTAAATATATATACATGATCCACACACGAATCTCTTTCATTGAAATATTTGAAGCACAAAGAAAGAAGGAAAAGAAGAGACTGCATGAGAAGCAGTACAAGAAATGCCACAAACGACAGCAACAAATATGACGAAACAGATTCTAGTGAGACGAGGAGACATCAGTGACAAATATTTGATGTCGTCACAGGCACCTCCCACACCCCTGGAAATATGCCATGCCAGCAACTCTACAGAAAGTCATATATCTTTAGGAAGTAAAGTATTCCAATATCACAATATTTTTCTTTAACTGAAGTAGTAGTTCCCTTTTTTCTTCTTTTATAATTGTTAATTCTCGTTTTGCCACAACAAATTATTACTTTTTACTCTTGTACCCAAGCATTGTTATCCATTCTATTTTTTCATAATTGCATGCACAAGCTATACAAGTTGTAGTATAAGTTGTATATCATGAAACAAAAACTAGATTCAAAGGTAAAGCCAGTGGTGAATGTTCACAGGAAATATATATATATATATACATACACACACACACACACACACACACACACACACACACACACACACACACACACACACACACACACACACACACACACACACACACACACATATACATATATATATATATATATATATATATATATATATATATATATATACCTATCATGCGAAGGAGGAAGATAGAAAATCACAGAAGCAAACGCAGCATCCGCCAAGAAGATGGGAGAGATCCATCGCGATCAGCTGATGACGCAAGCGAGGAAAAAATAACACGCACAAAGATGGTCTTTCGAAACCCGAAGATGAAATGTATTTCCCCATCTGGCGTCTCGTGGGATCAGGTAACACGATACCATGCAAGCAGTTTTAGGATCGAGACAAATGATCCATTAGTTTTGGTTATTTTGATTTGAAAGTCTTTTTTCAGTTTTCATAACGAGCCATTGCTTGAATCCTGCGGTTTGTATGATATTCTTAGAATAAGTTCAAAATCATTGGGGAAGCGTATATTTTCTTCCTTTCGCTCGGTGGAAGGTTTCAATTTTCGGATTTCTTTTACAACTTAATCAGTTACCTCATTAATGGTAAGTTAGTGGAGTATTTTCTTTATGGAGAGATATGAATCACGTATAGTTTATATATTCATTTGATTTTGAATATATTAGGAAAATATTAAAAGAACTCTGAATATTTGAACTTGGTGAACTACCAACATCTTGGGTAGTCCAGTAGTTCCATGACTTTAGAGTCGCTGAAAAGTTGAATGTAAGTATTTGTCTATCAGCATAATACTTGCAGTTTATATGTGAACATTGACATCCCCTTTACAGAGTAATGAAATCAATTATCTAGTAAACCGACTTAACTGATCAAATCTATTCTTTACACTGACCCTGTTAACATAAAATACCGTAAAATGTAAAATGTCTCTGTATACTCTTCTAAATACAAACTAAAAAGGGAATTCATTAGTCGCTGCTACAGGCAATATGCATACATCTTAACTTCAACAATTACTGTAGGATTACATATATCAGAAAATATTTATTACTTACCTTTTACATCGTAAATGTTTTAAACCTCTTATTATACTCATCTAAATACAGAATACCATATTTACTCCTTTAACTTTAAATATATTCTGTTGACATCAAAAGCTCACTCTGCAGGGGGGGGGGCTGTCTCCTTTCGGCGTTCGTTCCTTTTAAGTCCTTGTCGTCGGGTCCGCATCTTTGTAAACTCTGGTGCGCTATTCACTTGGAAATTTTCGAATACTATACATGAATGTCTTTATACTGAATTACTCGTATATGAATATGATACATGCTAGTTCCTAAGGACAAAGATTTCTTATTACGAAAGTGAAGTCGTACGCGCACAGAAACGGATGTTGCCATCACTGCATTTCTGAATGAAGTAGTGCGTTAGCTATATTAAGCCTTCTATTTGATGTTTAATGAGGCAAAGCTACGCTTAGTATACTCCGAAATATTAATATTATTTACCTTTTAATTATTTACACTTACGGAGGAAAACATAAGTGTGTTTATCAACGCAAAACCACGCCACTTGCGGCTGCCACTGAAGAACGTTTTTCACCATGTGCTGAGACGTTTACCTTCCTACTTCTAAAGAGGATCATCTGTGAAAGGTATTTATTTAACGTTAATCGCGCCCAGAGCGGAAACACCGACGTGCCAATGAACCGTTAGAATAAACATCCCAGGGGGAGACCACTTAGGGAGGGAAGCGAAGAGGCTATCGCAGTGGGGCTGAAAGTATCCTGGTCATTCATTACTAAGGCTCTTGGTCCTCAGGTCACCTTCTGCCCTTCGCTCTCACTCGTCAAGCGTCCCCTTATGCCTGATATTCTGAGCTCGCCGGATATATACACGCATCTTTGTTGGTTGAGAAGGTACATTCTAGGAAGGCGGTTTGCTTGCTTCTATATCACGTCTTCAAAAATATATATGTATATATATTTATGATAACACGCTCTTGTGGTTGCTTACTCTTTTGAGCCATCCTATTGTACGCAAAATATAAGATATGTTCTCTCTTCATAATAATGAATGCAACTGTACTCTCAGGTATCAGAGCATGATTTTACAAATGATTATACAATTGGAAAGACGTGAATATATATGTTTGCTGGACGTAAATAAACAGCCCAGTTGACGGAACATCATTTTAATTTTTTTCTATAAAATAGACTTATGCAGTATGTCACCGAAGCCTAGAAATTGGCCAGGGAAATGGGGCAGGAGTTCAAATCAACCTTTTCTGAGCGCCGGGAGCATATAAAACAGGGCATATATGGAGTTTAATAACGAGGTAGGCCTATATAATCTTCCTTTCTGAGTTCATATTTTATTTGATTTTGTTATCATTAACTTTTAATACCTGCTAAACATAACTCATGTTGGCATATAGTAAAATTTGTTAGAGAGAAGGCATTAGAAAGAACGAGGGAAGGATATTCAGAATGTTACTAATAATCTGATAATAACAGTTCAGAAAATTCATAAATAATTAACACATGATGTATCATATTAATAAGGTCTATTTTTTATGCGTTTCCCCTGTTTAATGCTGTTTCTTCATCTCGAATTTCCTAGAAAGTGGACACTTACGATGACATTAGGGTGATAATCAGAATAAAGTTGTGGTGATAATTATAGTAATATCATAACCGCGTGATAATGGCATATCTGCAACCATGATCATGACAGTTAAGATATGATGCTACCGTTACGATGTTGATAATTATCAGAATTAAGACTGGCCCTGATGATGAAGATGGAAGTAATAAAAAAATGATAATGACGAAATAAACGAAAATCGAAGATAAAATTAAGCGAAGAAATGGCATAAAAACGAAGACTATTGATAAAATAACGCAGGCAAGAACGTACTGATAATAATAATAAACACACACAAATAACACTTGTAACCGTATCTCTCAACAAACTCCTTGACTTCATCGGCTTCATCTCCGGGACTAAGAGGGCGCACGTTCGAGGCTGACCGTTCAGTTTCTCGAGAGAAGTCAAGTGGGCCTCATCACGCTGGCTCGTGCTCGGCGGGTGGACGGGTTCTCCTCTGGGAAAACGTTATGCCAAAGCCTCGAAGGAGTGGGACAGGATCTATGTTGTTGTTGTTATTGTTGTTCACAACAGTAATGTTGTTACAACACACAACAATAATGTTGTGTGTTGTTATTATTGTATGTTGTTATTGTTGTATGTTGTTAAGTCTTAATATTGTTGATTTTATGGTTATATGTTGTTAGGTGTCATTATTATTGTTGGTAATCTGGTTATATGCGTTTATTATGTTGTTACGTGTTATCATTATTGTGATTTTATGGTTATATGATACTGGTATATGTTATTAAGTGTTATTATTGTTGGTTTTATGGTTATGTGTTACTGCTAAATGTTGTGTTATTATTATGGTTGGTTTATGTTATCATTAACATTATACATTGTGTGGATTTCTATCATTATATGAAAGGCTTTTTAAAAATGTTTCATTAGATGATTTTTTTCTTCTCGATACTGGTATTATTAATTAATTTGATAACCAGGGTAATAATAGAGAAATTAGTTATTTAATATATATATATTTATATATTTATATATTTATTTATAGCTATATGTTTACAAGAGTGGCCGGTACGTTTTGTTTTTTTTTTTTTTTCTTTTTCTTTTCTTTTTCTTTTTTCTGTCATGTGAGCTGGTTACACTGTCGAGTCACTGTTTTTTTGTAGTGGTTATCCGCATGACCGTTCAGGATATTCTAATAAGTCAATTGTTTCACGTACTCTCTAACTCCACCCTCACACAGTGTTGCCAGCTCAGTTAACAAAGATAGGTAAGCTAGGTCGTAGTGAATCCCAGTGTGCTTTATCTATCTACGGCAGCGACTGCTCGACACACACACGTATATGTATGTGAGTGTGTGTGTGTGTGTGTGTTTGTATGTGTATATGTCTCTTTATATATATCTATCTATCTGCTATCTGTCTAATTATTCATCCATGTCTATAGACACATACACACGCGCACACATGCACACCCATCCACACACACACACACACACACACACGCACACACATACACACATAAACATACACAATCACACACACTCACACTTATACTTGCACACACTCAGACACACATATATATATATATATATATATATATATATTATATATATATATAATATATATATATTATATATATATATACATATATACACGCACACACACGCGCACACACACACACACA
>NW_020872515.1:241942-257427 GCF_003789085.1 Penaeus vannamei
CCTTATTCTCCAGTCACCAGCCTGTGGTATTTCCACCAGCCGTTTCATTGGCATTCATTCTTCTCTATGATATGTCATCATCCACATTAGAAAGTCAATGATTTCTATCTTTAATTTTTTTTTCTTCTTACAATTGGAACAGGTAGCCATTACAATGTTAAATTTCCAAGTTATATTGAGCGAATCATCACAGAGTTCAGTAAAACTGCATCTATGCAGATATCCTGTAGAGCAAAACCTAATATGATCAGGAGTTTGGTCATATGGTATACTGGAAAGCCTCTTCCTCCAAGTGAAGAGTCCATTACTATGGAAGTGGCAGTTGCAATTCTGACCAGCAGATAACTACCTTTCATACTTTTATGACCAACTTTATGGCAAGGTGATTAATTTGAGAACCATAGGTATACCTGATGAAACTACACTAAATTTTGCAGAGTGTGTTTTGATTAATATCTAACAGAATAGAAGTTGAAAGATTGAATTTCTAAACATGATTGAAATATTACACTATTACAACTAAAGGTTCTAGAAACCCTGTCTAAACTGGCAAAGATACATATTACTTGACACAGTCGTAAACACACCTATGCCCTCCAAAAAATCACCTTATCAAAACAAAAGAAAAAAGGGACTTGTATGATAGAAGCATCACTCCATTGCCAGTGACAATGGAAGCGTTCCTGATCAACTTGAGTTACAATAGACAGCAAGGTGTTTCAAATGTACGCAGAGCTTCCTGGTTGCTGAGGAATCCATGACATCATTTAGTGTTTCTTCAGGAATGGTTATAGTACATTTCCGTCAAAATTTACATCGCACAAACAGCATCATCTCGGCCCTTTTCTTGACCAGCTTCTTTCCAAGGTTTCTACGTCCAGACCCTTGCTATTTTTTTTGTGATTGACTGTCTTCAGACTGGGTCTTAAACCAAAACTGATGGGAAGGAATCTTGGGCAGGGCTCAGAAGTGCATACTCTGGCGCCGCGTCTTGGCCTGACTACCATTCGTTACTTTGTAGTTGTGGTCGCGTGTTAGCATCACTCCTGGACACGAGAAGATGGAATCCTCTGCAAACAGAAAGAAATTCAATGATCACTAACCTATGAATGAGACATCACGGATAATTATTCAACGAATATTGGAGGCCTCTCTATATCCAACATAGATATGATTTATAGATCATGTTAGTAATTACTTTCACTTACGGTCTTTGAGTGTATGAACTGTGTGACCTAAAGACTCGAAGAATGAGTGTTTTAGTGCTGCTGCTGCAGAAATCCTCTTCTTGGCTTCATACTGGAAAAAGTTAAAAGTAATTAATTGTACATAAAATTTTTAAAGTAATTACAAACATGCACACATACCCACACACACACACACACACCAGTAACATAAATAATTTAAGTAAACTGTTTTTTGTAAAAAAAACTTTTAATTACTTTTAAGTATCTCTGACAAATATCTATTTGACTACATATTCCAAGATATATTCATGACATCCAAATACATTTTATACAATGGAAAATTTAGATAACATGAATAAACAATCTTCAGGTAACCTAAAATTCAGTGCAGTTGCCCCAGAAAGAAGAGAAAACAGCAATTATAAAATGCAACAACAGCCCTAATGACTTACCAAGAGGAACTTCGTTAAAAGTCCGACAGCAGAATCATGGGCAAGTCTTGGTGCTCGGGCTAGCAACGGTTCTCCAGCATAAGACGAGAAAGAATACTGATTGAAATCTTCATTGGTGCTAATGCCAGGCCAGGTGGCTTCTGTAGGGGTGCCCAAGGTTCGGAATATTAGGTGGAGTTCATCTTCAACTGTGGCACCTGGGAAGAGTGGTCGTCCGCTGATCATCTCGTACATGATGCATCCAACTCCCCTGGAAAGAGTGTTTGGGGTAAAAATCTGGCATGCCTACAGGAAGAATCTTTATATCTGTACCTGTGCATATACACTCACACAGACATACACTCTGTGTGTGTGTGTGTGTGTGTGTGTGTGTGTGTGTGTGTGTGTGTGTGTGTGTGTGTGTGTGTGTGTGTGTGTGTGTGTGTGTGTGTGTGTGTGTGTTGTGTGTGTGTGTGTGTGTGTGTGTGTGTGTGTGTTGTGTGTGTGTGTGTGTGTGTGTGTGTGTGTGTGTGTGTGTGTGTGTGTGTGTGTGTGTGTGTGTGTGTGTGTGTGTGTGTGTGTGTGTGTGTGTGTGTGTGTGTGTGTGTGTGAGCTGTGTGTGTGAGCGCGTGTGTGTGAGTGATGTGTGTGTGTGTGTGTGTGTGTGTGTGTGTGTGTGTGTGTGTGTGTGTGTGTGTGTGTGTGTGTGTGTGTGTGTGTGTGTGTGTGTGTGTGGTGTGTGTGAGCGTGAGTGAGTGAGTGAGTGAGTGAGTGAGTGAGTGAGTGAGTGAGTGTGTGTGTGTGTGTGTGTGTGTGTGTGTGTGTGTGTGTGTGTGTGTGTGTGTGTGTGTGTGTGTGTGTGTGTGTGTGTGAGTGAGTGAGTGAGTGAGTGAGTGAGTGAGTGAGTGAGTGAGTGAGTGAGTGTTTGTTTCTATGAGAAATATAGACTGCCTTGCATTTCTGTAAATATTAAAAAACATCAGTGTTTATCTTACTGCAAGAATAAGAACCATAACTCTGAGGAAAAAGAAAGAAAGAGAAAAATTTACATTTTTTTAATACAACGTGAAGAAAACTTACCACATATCAATTTGTGTTGAATATTCTGTTGAGCCTAGTAGTACATCCGGAGGCCGATACCACAACGTCACTACTTCGTTACTGTATGTCTTGGTTGGCACTGACTTGGCACGTGCCAAGCCAAAGTCTGCCAGCTAATGGATCAAGACAAGCATGATGTAAATCAAAACCACTTCCTTTTGTTGATATTATCAACACTGCAATGCTCATTCACAAAAATATTCTTTAAATATTGACATAATTACTACTTTCATACACATTGCTGGCAATGCTATCTCACCTTGAGTTCTCCCTTGTCATTGATGAGAAGGTTCTGAGGCTTGAGGTCGCGGTGAAGGACTCGCCGCTGGTGGCAATAGGCTAACCCTCGAAGCAGTTGGAACAGGAAGATCTGCAATTAAATGCTAGTCAATTAAAAATGGGTCTTCAAGAATTTTCCATACATTCACCAGTCCTATCTATGCCGACTATGATTATATTCAGCTGTCTCCAGTATCTACTTTACAGAGGGATCAACAATGCAATAATTACATTGACTAATATTAAATCCCTGATAGTAACAAGTTAAGCATGAAACTTTTCCATTTATCATATTGATCCTTTTTACTGGTTGAAGTTCCTACGATGCTGGGTAGCTACAGATATTTCTTTGTCTAAAATAATTTCAAGTTGAGTAAAGAGCAAAACTGGTAAATCAGAAATAGCAATAAATTAATCACACTAAATTTAAATACTTGCAAAAGTTAAACTTACCTTAACATTATTCATTGATAATTGTGCTCCACATTCATCCATATACTGTTTGAGATCCCGGTCTAAATATTCAAATACAAGAGTTAAACTCTTGTCTGTATGAACAATATCATGTAACGTCACTGAAAAAAAATGAAATGTAAATTAAGTAAAAAAAGAAAGAAAAAAAAAAAAAATACTGACAAAGGTTATTTTGATAAAATCAAAACAAATTGGTCAGCTGATACAAACAGAAGAAGAGAGACTCACCAATATTTGCATGTTTAAGTTCCTTGAGAAGTGACACTTCCCTGATGGCTGTACATGGTGCACCTTCCTCGTGCTCCAGACGAATTTCTTTCAGGGCTACTAACGCGTCTGTTAGTCGGGACCGTCCTTTGTACACAGTTGCATATGTACCCTAGGAATAATAATTTCTATTAGACAAATGTAGAAATGAAATCATCATCATGTTATTTCATGCCTAAAATGCAAATAGTTTTTAACACTAGCAATAAAAGTCCAATATATTGTTGACAATGATAAAAAATCCATCACACTGCAAATCCAGTTTTGGAAAGAGCAGGAATGAATGAATAAGAGTGAGAACCTGTTTATATATAACTGTGTACACAATGGGAGAAAGGGGAGTAGTTTATAGGGAGAAATGACAGAATGAAAGAAAGAAATTGAGTAATAGGGAGAAATTGAGCAATAGGGGAGGGAGGGGGAGAGGGAATGAGAGAGAGGGGGAGGGGGGGGGGAGGGAGAGAGAGGGGGAGGGGGAGGGGGAGGGAGAAGGGGGAAGGGGAGAGGAGAGGGGAGAGAGAGAGAGAGAGAAGAGAGAGAGAGAGAGAGAGAGAGAGAGAGAGAGAGAGAGAGAGAGAGAGAGAGAGAGAGAGAGAGAGAGAGAGAGAGAGAGAGAAAACATCTTGGAAAATTTATTATTCCCAAATTCCAAATTATGCCATAAATGCACTCACTCTCTCTCAACATTAATCCATACTTCCCGCCCCTTCCCCTCCCACTTCCCACCAATCCCACCTACCCTCCCTTCCCATCCTCCACAATGTCCTCCCCCCCCCAACCTCCAACCACTCCTTGCCCCTCCCTCCCCATCCTCTCACCCCTACCATCCCACCATTCCCCTCACTACCTTCCACCAACCTCTCCCCTCCCCTCTCCCCCCTCCCCATCCTCCCACCACTCTACCCTCCCTTTTTTCCCACCCTTTCCCTTCCCATTCTCCCACTTCTCCCTTCCTCCTCCCACCTCCAACCACTCCCTTCCCCTACCCTCCCCATCCTTCTTCCCTGTTTCTCCCACCACTCCCTCCCCTCCCCTCCCCTCCCCCCTCCCCTCCCTCCCCATCCTCCCACCACCTCCCCACACTAACCTCTCCTAACTTATCGAGCTTGGTGTAGGTTTCCATGCGCCCGAAGCCGATCTCCGAGAGGGATTGTCTCCGCGAGGCCCTGCTGAGAGGCCCGTCGGGGCTGATGGCCGTCTTCTGGAGGAAGGCGTCGGGCACCCGCAGGTCCGCCGGCAGCGATAAGCGTTTGTTGATGTCCTGAAGAAAGAAGGGCGTGTGATAAACGTGCTCACGGAGACATCAATAAAAATATATATACCCCTATCCCATATATTCATATAATCCCTGAAGAAGAGACAAATGACCCAAATAATACAATTTACCAACTAAACATGAGTGAGAACGAAGAAAAAAGTAATAAGAATATACCAACCTCTTGTGTGATACGCCGATTTTTCTGCCTGAGTTTGACGTTGACAGGAGAGGTGACCTCATCGCTGGCTCCTGAAGCTTCTTCGCTCTCGCCATCACTCCCTATCCTTGGTACCTCGTGCACCACACCTGCAATGGCAAAGGGTCTCTCGTTAAAACGGGGAAAGGCGTTTGGAAAGGATCAATGGAAGAAGTAATGAAACCCATCGGGATATAAAACGCGTAAGAAACTATCAATAAAAGAACACAAGAAAACAATACAAGCTACTTTCTCAAAGAAAGAAATCCCTGAAAGATACTTTGTTGTAAAAAAAAAAGTCTCGTCATATTCTACAAAGGACAGATATCAGACCAGGCAATAAAAGATGGAGAGCTCGTGTCCACCGGACTTCGACACACTTGAGCGTCTCGATATTTGCGCCAGCGGGAGGGGGAAAGGGGGGTCCCAACGCCCTCCGCGCAGTCCACGTCGCCCTTCTCCCCGGGAGCGTCCGCTGATGCCACGTTCAACTGCCGGTCTCTCTTTACGATTATTGACACTTACGACAGACATAAATCCTTGCCAATGTATCAGCGTAGATCGAGTACTCACTCAAACTAAAAAGGATATCCAGAGAGAAAAAAATGATACGAGGATGAATAGCAAGATCAAAACACTCTACGACGACAATAAAAATCACTCTAACGCCAGCACAAACAGAATCATATAAATCCCGACGTCGGAGGGGTCCTCACGCCAAGGGGGGAGGGGCGGGAAGAGAAAAGAAAGGAAAAAGAGGGAAGGGAAGGGAAGAGGAGAAGGGGGGGGGGTGGAATCATTCCACTCGGCGAGTTTGGCTTGCCGCGTGTCATTAGCCGTCTCGCGGATGAGCTGAGTTCTAGCACTTATCATTCATGGCACCTTAAACTTATTTATTAATCTATTTATTTATCTATTTCATTATTATTTTATTATTATTATTATTATTATTTTTTTTTTTTTTTTTTTTTTGGGGTGTAATTCTGATATTTTATAGGTACGGCGATCATGCTTAAGCAGAGTGAATTACTGAGAATGAGAAGGAGAAATTGTGATGGAGTGAGAAGGAAGGGGGGAAAGAAGGAAGGAAGGAAGGAAAGTAAGAGGAAAGAAAGAGCGTGGGAGGAAGTAAGGAAGTAGTGAAGGAGAGCAAGAAATGCCAGAAAGATGCACCAGACTCCTTCCCAACCCTCCTTGCAACAACCGCCAACCAAACCGCGCAAGAACCAGCCTCGCAGTCGAACTCCCCGCAGCTCCGTCGGGTCATCAGGTGCAGAAGGAGGCGCCGACGCCGCCACGAAGAACCCACGCGGCCACTTGGCAATCCGAGCGACGCCGTAAAGTGAAACGATTGGCTTTCAGGTTCCGCTCTCGTAATGCTCGACTTGATGGCCACGCGCCGTAAAACACGAGGGCTGAAAGGGCCCGCCAAACTGCCCAAGTCTGCTTGCGGTCGTAAACACATACGATCCAGCAGACGCGCCGATGTTATAACCCCTTGCACAGACACATGGATAAGCATACTGAGGGACAGACAAAGACAGACAGACGGTGAGAACTCGCAAACGCTTGTTCCTGGTATATGCGTGAATATTCGAGCGGAATCGAATTACAAAAAGGGAAACGTGCAATTCTTCTAACTACCTATTTTTTTGAACCTGGACAGATTACAGAAATCGCCAGTAAACCATAACTTTTAGTTTCCTAAGGAACTAGACTGCAAGTGCAATCCAGCGAAGCACTGATACAATTTCTATTGATAACAAATAAAAAAATAAGCAACACATCCCCTTCTCTCTCTAACCCTTTCCGCATTCCGTCTTTCAGTAAGTCGGTCAGTAACACAGCAAGTCAATATCATAGTCAGTCGCCCAGTAAACCTGTCAATCAAACCTCCTCCTCGTCAACAGGCTTTTCGATTCGATGCTCTCTCCAGCAGACGACGAAGCCAAACACGAATGGAACATGTCCACAAATCCCAATCCTCGCTACACGTGCGATATCAACCCTTGTGGATCTTGAAACGGAAAACACACGAGGGTCGCACCTGGCCTCTACCCAACACACACACACTGATGGAGCCCCTATCCCTTGTCCCTTCCGCGTCAAGGTCTGAGAGAGAGAGAGAGAGAGAGAGAGAGAGAGAGAGAGAGAGAGAGAGAGAGAGAGAGAGAGAGAGAGAGAGAGAGAGAGAGAGAGAAGAGAGAGAAGAGAGAGAGAGAGAGAGAGAGAGAGACCCCAATACCCCCAGGGGGCGCACGACCAGGGGGCTGATAAGAGTAATAAGCAGCCGAATGCGGGTCGCGTAAGGAGGTGGTCGCAGCTCCCTCTGATCCATTATTAAGAGCGGAGGCGAGTTACGGCGCCCGGCCCCTTCGCCGCTCATTCCGCGTCGGCCGCTGCCTTCTGACCTCGCCCTGCCGCCGATTCCGACATTTTCCTTCGAGAGGAAGGAGGAGGACTCGCTCCCTTCTTTCTATTTTTCTCTTCTTCCCCTCCTTTATTTCTCCTTCCTCCTCCTCCTTCCTTCTCTTCCCCCCCTCCCTCTCCTCTCCCTCCCCCTCTCTCCCCTCCTCCTCCTCCTCCTCCGCCCCGCCGAGCCAGAGACGCGCAGGTGAAATTGCATTCTCCGACGAGCTTTCCCCGCCTTTAATAGCGTGTAATATTAAAATCACAAGGCTTGCTGGGGACAAGCCGAGGTTTATGTATAGAATAATCGCATCAGTCTCCGTCTACACTGCTCGGCGGGGGAGGAGGAGGAGGAAAGGAGGAGGAAAACAGGAGAGATGGAGGAGAGAGGAAGAGGAAGGAGGAGATGTGGATGAGGAAAAAGGAGGAGGAGGAGGGAAGAGGAGAAGGAGGAAAGAGGAGGAGGAGAAGGAGGAAGCTGAAGGAGAGGAGGAAGAGAGAAGAGAAGAAGTTAAAGGAGAATAAGGAGGAGGTGAAATAGGAGGAGGAAGAGTAGGAGAATCCCCTTGGTACGTCTATATGCTTTAAAATTGACGGCCTCGAAGCGTGAACCGACGGCCGTGGAAAAGGGGAAATCTCTCCTCGCTTATTCTCCCCTGGCTGCCGGCTGGTCCCACGTCTAGCAAGAGCAAGCAGCAAGAGCAAGCATCAACAGCCAGCGACAGCAAGCAACGGCAAGCAACAACGAGCAACCCCCCTCTATAGGCCAGCTGAACTCCGACCGCCAACGCACCAAGCACCGACGTTGACAGACCTAATCACCCCCAGTGACAACGCCCCCTGCACAAACCCCGATCTGCAACGAACCGATTTCCCGTGCAATAATCTACCCTACCAACATCAAATAGCAAAACCCAGCACGCAGAAATGCCAAGTGATAAAACGACGTCAAACGCCGCCACTTCACAGCTCCCTCCGCCCGTTTTGCAATTACTAAAGTGGCCGAGGTTCACTGGCCACAAGCCTCTATCCTCGCCTATTTACGGCCCGGGAGAAAGGGCGAGTTGCATTTGATATCCAGGTTTACTGGCGCTACCATGACCAGCACTATGTTAATCATCATCATCACTGCAGCAAATGTCATGAATATTATGATTGTACTTATTATAAACATTATTATAATTACTGTTACCATGATTATCATCATTACCGCAGTTATTACCACCCCATCCTCGTCCTCATCATCCTCATTGCAGCAGTCACTACCCTCATTATCCTCAGTCCCTCTGAACAAATCACGGCCGCCAACGAGGCAAGAATCCCGACTCCGGAAGCGCTCGCGAACGAAGCAAATCGAATCTCACGCAACGCAAGCCCGACCCGGCCCATTACACCAAGCCAGGCGCTCCCCGACCAAGCCACCCGACTCCTCCGACAGCAGGCGGATAGGTGCACGGGGGGCGGCAAACAAGGAGACAAAGGGGAGAAAGAGGAAGGAGATGGGAAGGAGATGGGAAAGAGAGAATAGAGAGAGGGAAAGAGTGGGGGAGAAGGGAAAAGAGAAAAATGGGGGAAGAGAGAGAGAGGGGGGGAGAGGTGATGAGAGTGGGGTAGGGGTAGGGAAAGAGATAAGGAATGGGGGATAGAGAAAGACGCGGGGTGGGGGTGGGGGGGTGAGAGAGGGAAAGTGGGATGAATGGAGAATGGGAGAAATGGGGAAAGGGGGTTAAAGGGAGAGAGAGGGAGAGAGGCTGAAGGAGGGAGAGAGGGAGAGAGCAATCGTGGGCGTGCAAATGGGCGGGGAGAGCGACCGGCGTGGTCGGAGTCTGCCCGGATTTCAACACGAGCAATGTGATGAATTTTTGAGGGTCGGGATCACGGCTCTCCACCTCTGACCTTTCCTCCTTCAAGGGGCGGGGCCGGACGGAGGAAGAACGAGGGAGAAGGGGGGGAAAGGGGAGGGGAGGGGGGAGGGGAAGGGGGAGAGGGTAGGAGGGGAAAAAGCGAGAGGGGGACCGATGAACCAAAGGATACGGAAGGATGCTGATGAGACGTCGGGGGAGTACTCAGGTAACATTTTGGTCTCCCCCCCAGGCTGTCCCCACCTCCTTCCACACGACCCTCCCCCCTCTCCTACCCATTCGCCTGCAGGGATTACCTAGATAATTTTCTGTGCAGCCCAATGCCGTAGCCCTTGAAAAGACCAACCAATATCTGCCAAGTGACATTGCAATCTACTGCACGCCCTCCCCCCCCCCCCTCTCTCTCTCTCTCTCTCTCTCTCTCTCTCTCTTCTCTCTCTCTCTTCTTCTCTCTCTTCTCTCTCTCTCTCTCTCTCTCTCTCTCTATCCTCGGTGTATCCCTTTCTCTCGTGTATCCCCTTTATCTTTTTCTTTAATCCTCCTCTATCCTAATACTACCCCGGGGCAACTAAAGACCACAGTGAGAGCCACATAACTTCTTCTGTCCCTCACCTGGGGACAGAGAGGGAAGCTGGTGAGAGAGAAGGAGAGGGAACATAAAGGGTAAGAGAGAGGGATGAGAGGAAGGAGAGAGAGGAGGGGGAGGGAGAGAAGGAAAGAAGGAGAGGAGAGGAGGGAGGGAGAGAAGGAAAGAAGGAGAGGAGGGAGGGAGAAGGAAAGGAGGGGAGGAGGGGAGGAGGGAGGGAGGGAGAGAGTGAGAGGCGAACAGTCGAGAAAGAGGGACACATCCCAACTATTACATCGCTTTTAAGGTGTATTTCGAGCCGCCCTCGGGCCCCTCCCTCGGCCTCGTGAGTTTCCCTTTGCATCTACAGGACGCAGACTCAGCGCTTTTACAACATATCCTGTCTTGGATGTCTTTTTGTAGGATGGCGAGGAAACCAAAGACGTAATGTGGCAAAAAAGTATGAAGAAAAGGTGCACTGCTCGGTTAACAAATACATGGTTGTGTTAACTAGGTGCATAATCATGTTTTCTTTCGCCGGGACGGAAAGTCTGGACAAAAAAGGCGGGGACAGCGAGTAACTTTTCTGACGTTCCTCTAGAATTACTTTTCCAGGAGTATCATTCTATTTCTCTCTCTCTCTCTCTCTCTCTCTCTCTCTCTCTCTCTCTCTCTCTCTCTCTCTCTCTCTCTCTCTCTCTCTCTCTCTCTCTCTCTCTCTCTCTCTCTTCTCTTCGCCACCACGCCTCCTCTACCCTCTTAGCCGTTGGTCCTTTGCCTACGCCCCACACGCCGCAACAACTTCAAACAAAATTATTCAAAGTCCTTTCTAAACTAAAAGCAAAAAAAAAAAAAAAAAACAAACACAAAAAAAAAACTTGAACAAGAATTTGCAACAAGCAACACTCCCCAACACAGGAGAATTTGTTAACTGAATTACATATATAATTAAGAGGAATTCCCGCTCCTTTCATCCAGGATCTAACCCCCACCCCCATCCCATCCCCCATCCCTTCTGGAATATAATCATGAACGCCCACGCCAAAAAATCTCTAGGACATTTGGCGGGGTGTTGGGTGGGGAAGGGGGATGGGGGGATGGGGGGGAGGGGAAAAAATGAGGGGGTGGGGGAAGGAAAATAGGATGGAATGAGGGGAAGCATGATGGAGTTGGGAAGGCACGGAGGAGGCCAGGAAGGGGAAATGAGGAGGTAGTAGGGGAGGGAAAACGGACGGAAGGGAAATTGGGAAAATGATAATCTCTGAAATTGGGGGAGGGAAATGTAGGGAATATGCATAGAGAAGAACGGGGGGAGGGAAAAATAGAGACATAAAAAAAAATACGAGAATGAGCAAGAGGAAGGAAGGTAGGCATAAAAGTCATCATCACACGGCCCCCGTGGTGACGTGTTTATGCATTGTAACGCTATGGACACCGGTAACGGCGGTGCTAGCAAGGCATGGCGCGACAGAGCATCGAGGCGAAGAGAGAACCAGATAATTAAGGACCGGCTGCCATCCCTAAATCCGCAGGCTATAGCGGAGACTGATCGCGCAGGCCGCGGGCTGTCGAGGGGGACCGATAATTAGACGTTCACTCCTCTTAAGGTGAATCCGAATTTATATCGTTGAATCGCGTCGCGCAAGTTGTATCCCGGTGGGTTATGGGCTAAATCGCATATATTCATTCTATTAAGGTGTACTCAGTTTATTCGTTCGCCAAGGTAGCTCACCTCCCTCCGCCCCAAGCGTCCTACCGAATACATAGCCAAGCACGGCGGAAAAGGAGACATCCTTCGCCTATTCCCTCTCATGCTCCCATCCTCATTCCATCCTATATTCCTACCACAAAACCTCCCTCCCCTACCACCATCACCCTCCCTACCTCCCTTCACATCATCATTCTTATCGTCGTCTTTGTCTCCATCTTCGCTCCCTCCATCACTCCCTCCCCCTCTCATTCCTCTCTTCCTTCCTCTCTTCCATCTCTTCCCTTCTTCCTCCCTCCCCTCCCTTACCCGCTTCCCTTCCCTTACCCGCTTCCCTCCTTCCCAGTTCCCTCACTTTAGATCCACCGGGCCTGTTCTGCTACACCTTTAAGAATAACTTTCGGGAATCCTTGTGGCCGGGCAGACAGAGACTAGACGGAGGAGGGAGAGGAGGAGGAGGAGGAGGCGGGAGGGGTGGATGGGCAGGAGCCGCGCCGTTGTCATGGTTACAGACATGACGTCACTCAAACAAGAGAGAGAGGAGAAGAGAGAGAGAGAGAGAGAGAGAGGAGAGAGAGAGAGAGAGATGAGAGAGAGGAGAGAGAGAGAGAGAGAGAGAGAGAGAGAGAGTATAGTAATAATAGTATACAAGTATAAGGATTAGAGACTAGAAGTATAATGAGAGAGAAGAAAGAGAGAGAGAGAGAGAGAGAGAGAGAGAGAGAGAGAGAGAGAGAGAGAGAGAGAGAGAGAGAGCAGAGAGAGAGAGAGAAGAGAGAGAGGGAAGAGAGAGGAAAAGGGAAAGGAGAGAGAGAGAGAGAGAGCGATGAAGGAGAGAGAGAGAGAGAGAAGAGAGGAGAGAGAGAGAGAGAGAGAGAGAGAGAGAGAGAGAGAGGGAGAGAGAGAGAGGGGGAGAGAGGGGGAGAGTAGAGAGAGAGGAGAGAGAGAGAGAGAGAGAGAAGAGAGAGAGAGAGAGAGAGAGAGAGAGAGAGTAGAGAGAGAGGAGAGAGAGAGAGAGGGAGGGAGGGAGGGAGGGGAGGGAGGGAAGAGAGATAGAGGAGGGAGGGAGCGAGACGAGATAGAGGGAGGAGGGTGGGGTGTAGGGAAAGGGAGAGAGAGAGATAGAGGGAGGGGAGGGGATGAGGCAGAGAGATACGAGGAGGGAGAGATGGAGGAGGAGAGAGAGAGAGAGGTGAGGGGAGGAGGGAGGGAAGGGTGGAAGGAACGCGGAAAAAGCGACTACTTAACGGGAAAAGGGAGGAGAGAGAGAGCAGAGAGAGAGAGAGAGAGGAGAAGCAGAGAGAGGGGAGAGAGGAGGAAGGGTAGCAGAAAAAAAGAGAGAGATGAGAGAGAGAGAGAGAGAAGCAGAAGGAGAGGAGAGAGAGGAAAGAGAGAGAGAGAGAGAGAGAGGAGGAGAGGGAGAGGGAGAGGGAGAGGGAGAGGGAGAGGGGAGAGGAGTGGGAGGGAATGAGGGGAGAGGGGAGAAGAGAGAGAGAGAGAGGGGGTAGAGGGAGAGGAACAGAGGGAAGAGAGAGAGGGGAGAGGGAGAGGAGAGGGAGAAGAGAGAGAGAGAGACGAGAGGAGAGGAGACGAGAGAGAGAGAGAAGAGAAGACGAGCAGAGAGAGAGCAAGGGAGATCAATCGAGAGTATAAAAAAAATTAAAGAAAAAAAAGAAAAAAAAGAGAGCGAGTACAAGGGAAAGAAAAGAACAACGAACGAACCTCCGAACCTACGAGGTAAGCAAACAACCAGAATTAAAAAAAAGAGAGGGAAAGAAAGAAAGAAAAGAGAGAAAAGGAGAGGAAAAAGAAGACGAAAACTCTGCAGCACCCAAGGAAGGCCCTTAATACGGTTACTCGTCCATTAGACACACTTCCTTCGAGCAAACACGCTTGGATGTGATTAAGGTTGAGCGGCGGCAACCTGCACACAGGCAGGGGTTGGGGAGAGGGGGGGGGGGGAGGCGATCGGAGAGGGGAGTGGAGAGGGGAATAAGGGAGAGGGATCAGAAAGGGAAGATGAGGGCAAAAAGGGAGAGGGATAGAAAGGGAAGATGAGGGAATAAGGCAGAGGATAGAAAGGGAAAGAAAGGGAATAAGGCAGAGGGATAGAAAGGGAAGATGAGGGGAATAAGGGAGAGGGATAGAAAGGGAAGATGAGGGGAATAAAGGAGAAGGGAAGAAAGGGAAGATAGGGGGGATAAGGGAAAGCGATGCGACGGGTAATAAGGGAGAGGGATAGGGGAAAGGGAGAACAAGGGGAAATGGTGGAGAAAAAAGGAAGGAAATAACGAAAAGGATGGGAAAGGGGAAGGAGACAGAGAAACAGAAGGGTGAGGGGAAAGGAAAATTGGAAGGGGATGGATTGACGGAGCGAATGGAGGGCAAGGGAAGGATGGCGAGGGAGAAAGCGGAAGACAGGGAAAGGGAATGGGTAGGGCGAGATGGGGCAGGCAAAAACGGCGTGGAAAAATTAGAGTAAAATAGAACCACTGCGTAATTGGAAAAGGGAGGGAGACGGGACCGGGGGGGAAGGGGCCGGGGAGAAGCGAAGGGAGATCAGAAGGTAAAAAGGAAACGTGAAGAAAGCAAGGAGAAAACGGAGGAACGGCAAAGATTTACCAAACGAGAACGAAAGGGAAGAGAGCGTTGAAACAAAGAAGAAGATCAAAGCCAAATACCAAATAACAGCTCTAACGAAGCCCAATCCGCGCTCGAATCGAAAACCCGAATCGGACAAACAAACTAAACAACCTCTTACGCAAACAAAAAAAAAAGAAGAAAAAATTAATAATACCAAATAAATAAGTAGAAAAGAGGAAAAAAAAGAAAAGACGAGACAAGAAAAAAGAAAAGAAAAACAAAAACTAAATTAAACGAGAAAAAGGAAAAACAACACAAAAGAAAGAAACAAGACTAATTAAAAAAAGAAAAAGAAAAGAAAAAGAAAAAGCAAGCTATATCCTGTACATGCGTACCGGTTTCAAATGTTTCACTTCCCAAGTCTTCCCGAGAAGTGGCCGGAGGCTCAGGGCAGGGAGGGGCGGCACTTCACGCTCTGATAATGAAAAAGGAGACCGAGAGCACGAGAGGAAAGAGAAAAAGAGGAAAGGAAAGAGAAAGGAGGACGACAAAGAAAGAGGAAAGAGAGGAGGATAGATAGGGAGGGGTAGGAACATAGGAAAAAGGGAGGAGGAGGAGGAGGAAGGAGGAAGGGGAAGGAGGGAAGAAGGAAGGGAGGAAGAAAGAGAAGAAAGGAAGGGGAAGGAGAAGATGGGAGAGAAAAAGAAAGAGAGAAGCAAAGCGGAAGGAGAAAATAAAAACACGAAAAAAAGAAAGAGGAAAAAAGGAAGAGAAAAAAAGCAAAAAAGAAACAGAATGAGAGAGAAAAAAAAGACCAGGACTTCTGAAGATACAGATGTAATTTGACAGACGACAAAGAACACACACGAAGCCATCCCGACACAACAACCGCCCCCGGCATAAAGGACAACCACTCCCCTCGCAATCTTGCCTCAATCACACGCGCAGAAGCTGGGGAAGCGGGGGTGGGTAGTTAGGGTAGGGAAAATGTAGGGAAGGGAAGGGAGGGATGGGAGGGGGTGGGTTAGGTAGGGAAATGGAGGGAAGGGAAGGGCGAGAGAAGGGAAGGAAATGCTAGGAAGCCGAAAAGGGAGGGGGAGGGAAGGGAAGGAACATGGTAGGAAGGGCAAGGGAGGGGAAGGTAAGGGAGGAGAGCGGAAGATGC
>NW_020872515.1:257527-272527 GCF_003789085.1 Penaeus vannamei
ACAAATCAAGGTATAGAAGAACAACAGACCTTATAGAAGAATTGAACAGAGGGTAACAAATCAAGTATAGATGGCAATAATAATATCAAATTCCTGTAAAAGTGATGTTTAATTATTTGTAGAGTTTGGCTATCACTTCCATTGCACATACTGCCAATCTCCACTCTTGCACCATTCAGAAGAAAGTTATTATTTTGCAACTTGCTCCAAAGAGTAAACTTGTATTATTTTTTTTGATGAACATAGACATATACGAGGTTCGTATCCTTCGATGTTATAGATTAAGCATCTATAGCAACGACCATCAAACATGATCCTTCCTAGAGGCACACTTCTGTTCCATTGAGCATATAAGAACCAAGTCTTCCTTGTCAATGGAAGCAAATAAGGAATTGAGATTTATGTTAAGATAAAAACATGGTTTAATCTCAAGGTTTAACCCTTTCATGCGTGACCTCAAGCCTCTATGTAAAGAAAGTACCTCACCCATACTGACTGTACTGGTCACTCTTGTATGCCTTGAGGTATCGTATATTCTTTATTGTTTGTCCTAAACTATTTACTTACTATCAACTACAGATTATACAGACCTCATTTATGATAGTAATACATACATAAGTTTCATATCAAGTAATCTGTCCACATTATGGCTTGTCATCCATTAACTATTTCTACTTAGCTGATGATGTATCTAAAAATAGTGAGTAAATAAAGATTGCTATTATTACAAAAATGTCAGTTGGGGGCAAAAGTTGTTGGTTAACATACAACTTTATGTTTCATAACAATTTGGTGGTGAGCACTTGTGGAGCCATATATGTGTAGATGCATTTCACAAAACAATACTACAGTGAACATCACATTATCCCAGCAGCATTGGGTTAAAAACAAAATTGTCATCTTGCTACTGATCCATTGATATAAAACAGATGTGCCTGCATGCACCAACACACTTTCAGTGCAGTAAGGGTTAATAATATGGCAAAACTGCAGATCATTCAAAGATTTGGAAAAATCAGTATACCACCTAGCTGAGAATATTTCGATAAAAGTGTCTTGTTCACCAATTAATCATTGAAATTGCATTTTTTGTTTGCCAAAAAAATATAATTTTCTGATAGAGTTGTCTTGTTTGTTCACTTGACCACATGATAAGTTATGAGGGATTTTCCAATTACTTTTTCTTATTTTCCTCATTGTAGGCTACTCTTTTCCACCAGTTATGACATCTCTGCTGTAGAGGCCTATCAGTAAACCTGAAGTAAAACAAATTAATTCACAGAAAATGTGCTATCCAGAGAGTTTTACCTTCCTGTCCTTATGAATGAAATGTAGAATTTTGTAATTTTAATAATTGGTCTACATGTCTTCACATTTTATACAAGGAAATATGCTAGTGTTCCTCCTACTTGTGTATCTGGTTAGGCAGTGTATGTATTTTAACTAACAGCAGTGGGATATGTCAAACTATAATAATACAGCTTCAAAAAATAATTTTAGATGATAATTTGTTTCATCAAGAATGACTTAGCACTGTGATTGTCATGATGGAAATATACCTCTATTCAAATAGACTTGCTAGGCTCCATTTCAGTTATAGAGTTGTATCTATCTGATTTGTCAACCAGCTACAGCTAAAATTCTTGTCGTCAGATGTTGAGTGGCTGGAAGGACCAATCACTCTCCGCAGTGATCACTTATTATTTAAATTTTGGAAGAAAATGCATCTTAGACCAGTTTGAAGTTCACTCCTGTAGGATTTCTGGTTAGCTGATGTACATATCTCAGAACTTATATCCATTTTTCTACAAATCTGACCCTGCCCATCATTCCAGAAGATAGGTAGCTTATTACCAGCGAAGTAAAATTTATACTCATTTGTGTTCTTTCCATGATATGGAATTCCAGTCATTATGGTGTAAGTTATTTTCATAGAAATTTTGATTTTTGTTTTTTTTATAAAGCAAAAGTATAGAACATTTTAAATAATAGTACACAGTCTTTGCATTAGTGCAAAGATTGTTAATAATTTGGTAAAAGAATTTTGTGAATTTAATACTTTTCAGATTCTGCAATAGCTACATACAGTCCCATCATCCTCTGTTTATATTAACTTTGTACATAATACAAATGTCAATAAAATCGTTTATTCTGGCTATAAATTGTTTAATTAAGCATGTTGCTTCCAGATATTTCCTTCCAATCCCATGCCCATTTTGGAGAGGTATAGGATATGGGGTCTGAGGCCCAACCTTGGGCCTAAGGGCCGTACCATAAAAGTTTCGGGAAAGAGCAGGCAATCACCTGCCCTTTCCGGGCGTACCACGAAACAACACTTTTGTCAGGCGATCCTTCGCCCGTGTTTCCGCTAGATAGAAAATTGCTAACTTTGAACGGCGTGGGAAATTTGAATTTGTTTACATTGACACACATCACCATAAGCAGAAATAAAGAAAGCCTGGCTACAAGATACTGAAGGAACCTACTATCTAAAGGCAAAAAATCGCAAATTAAAATATCTTGTGCAGCTGAACAATATGACAGACATAAAATGGATTTGGAAATAAATAAATTAAAGTAAACTGAAACAGAAAAGCTCCCGACTGTTTTTTTTATGCATTGTGATATAATGTCTCAGTCTAGCTACACTAGGTGTTAGTTACAGTTCCAGTGTTTGGATGAATATTTGAAATCTTATTTGATATAAAACATAATTAATATGACATATTTACCTTCAAGTTCTATATAGGATTACAACATATTATCACATCTTTGAAATGGCTATAGTAGGGACATATTTCAGTGGAAATCATTGCAATAAGCAGAATTTTGTTAGTGTGAGAAAGGAAACTTTCATTGTCTATTGCTCTCAAGTTCATGTGACACGTCAAAATGGTCAGCAATTGTCAGCTGCCACTTATCAAGAGCTGCACATAGGGTGGTACTAGTGATCCTGAAGAGAAACGCTACATATTGTTATTCACAAGCAAAGCTGTATGAAGTAGTTATGAACTTTTGTATCAAAATAATACCAATCATATTGTCCAAAAGGATTAGCCAATGATAAAGTGAGATAGAGATACATATGTGTAAATCACCCAGCACATACAAATATGTGTGTGTGTGTGTGTGTGTGTGTGTGTGTGTGTGTGTGTGTGTGTGTGTGTGTGTGTGTGTGTGTGTGTGTGTGTGTGTGTGTGTGTGTGTGTGTGTGTGTGTGTGTGTGTGTGTGTGTGTGTGTGTGTGTGTGTGTGTGTGTGTGTGTGTGTGTGTGTGTGTGTGTGTGTGGTGTGTGTTGTATTATGTGTATGTAAGTGTGTGTGTGTGTGTGTGGTGTATGTAAATATATTCATGTGTGTATATATATATATTTACTCATTACTTTATATATATGTATTTATATGTACATATATGTAGACATATAACTAGTCAGTGATACATGTTCTTGGTGCATCATGAAGACCTTCAAGAACTTCCAGACAGTCCAATTCATCTACATTTGCTGCCATTTCGGAAACAAAGTATATCTTTAAATCTTTTGTAATTCACAAAGCTAGTGTAATCATTTCCAAATTACTGGAATCCGACATATAAATTATAGATAGCCTAGGTTACCTGGAAGGGGAATGAAATGCATTTTTGCAAAATTATTGGGTATGCATTATAGATATACTAATTAGGACGATAAATTTCATTCAAATCAAGTAAATAACAAATCTTTGTGAATTCGATTGATCCCTTAAAACCATCCTTGACAGTCATGTGTTGTCAAGTGATCGCAAATCTTATATACATGAGTTGCAAGACAGAGCTTTCCAATCTCTCTGGTGATTTATAATGAAATTTATAATTAGTCTAAGCACTGTGATGCCTAACAGACATTGAGAAGTTTGTTGGCCTTTGCTGGAAGCACAGAGGCCTGGAGTCGCTTATGCGAGTTTGGTGGCACAGGTCTTATTTTAACTAAGGAACAGAGTTATTCATTCTAAATGGGGAAAACATGTTTTGTCACTTTCAAAAATCTTTCCTGATATGGAAACTATAGCTGTCAACATTTATTTGACCTAATGTATGTTTATTTTGGCGAGGAGAGACGTTCTTGACACCTCACCCGTCCAGAAATCAGCAATGCATGGGTAAATAGTTTGAAATATGGAGTACTTATAAGATCATTTATGACCTTATGATTATTTGCGATCCAAAAAATACATACGTTGATTTTTTGGGTTTTCAAGTTAATTATAATGCATTTAGATTAGTTTTATTGAGAGATACTTACGAAAGTGGCGATGAAAGAGAGGGGTATATCTGGCTTTCATAGTCGGGCGATGTTCCAATATTTTTTCTACTGCGAATGCCTGGCGAAGCTGAAAATGGTGTTTTGTGGTATGAAAATTTGACCCTTTAGCGGCTGGCAACGCCAGGCAAAGGGAAAGCAGGGTCTTATGGTACCGATTACGTGATCGCCTGGCGAAGAGTCGGGCATTGCCTGACTCTTGTTTTTTATAGTATGGCCCTAAGCCTTTGACTCGTCCAGTTGTGCATGATTTTTATATTTCTCCCCCTTTCCTTTTCCTTCTTTTCTCTAACCCTTTGTTTTCACTTCCTAAGGTGTAAAAGCCATGCTGAAGGGATAAAAGGCTGGCTTTATGTCAGTTCTGAACAGCCTCAGGAAGTCAAAAGGCATAGTATTCCTTAATCTTCTAGCCATTACCCCTCAGAGGAACCTTCAGGGGTAGACTGTTTCACCATAAATGATTTTATATCCTTATTACGGGCATTGATTCCCCCTATATCCCCTTACTCTGACAATGCCTTCGTCTTCCAGAAATGTCTCCAAAAACAAGTAGGTAGTTTTCTTCCACAGCCATTCACAGATCCCTCACACCTGTAATAGTTACATCTGAACCTCAAACTCATGCATTATCTACTCTGACTCCACCCCTCTTCCTTCTTCCCAAGATGTCTCAGTATCCCCCCCAGTTATTTTATCCCCCTACCCCTTACAATCCTACAACTACTAACTCTCTCTAAATCAAATTCTTTTGCCACTCTAAATCCAGATACTCCAGTCTCTACCACTTTCTTGGTGCCTACCCTTCCTTCTCACTTTACTTGTTGCATCAAGATATCTAAACATTCCATCCCAACTTCTACCAAATTTTCTCCTGCATTCACCTCTTCCTATGACATCTGCCTCCTCTACTGTAGGCTACCATGGTTTTAATAAAGGTAAAACTGCACCTCAGCTATAAAGTTACTGGTTAATAGTTTCAACAAATGTAGGATTTAAAATCACCAAGAAGCCAAACAACAGGATCTTTATTGTATATAATGAATACAGTTCCTAAACAATATGTAATCAGTGTACACTCTGTTGAATATCTGTTGCATGGTTTAATACAGATACAGATGTCATACTGTTTAAGCAATGAAATCCCCATATCTCTTATATTCACATGCCTCTGAATCATCTGTTTGAAAAAGATAAGACACAATATGAGACTGATTTAAATTTAGTTTGAGAAAGAGATAGATGAAAATAACATCAAAGATAGGAATAAAGATTTCAGTTTAAACAAAGATATTGTCATGAACATAATGTCTAATTAATTGCAGAAAGAATAGAACAGCTCCAGTGTTTGTATCACAAAGTCGTATTCCCTTTAGTTTACTTTTAAGTATGGAAATAGAAGTATGGCTAATCATTTAACTAATATAAGATATCATTGAAGTTCAGAGGCATATCACTTATGAAA
This sequence comes from Penaeus vannamei, assembly GCF_003789085.1. NCBI lineage: Eukaryota > Metazoa > Arthropoda > Malacostraca > Decapoda > Penaeidae > Penaeus > Penaeus vannamei. The sequence goes on from NW_020872515.1 coordinate 263,287, forward strand.
GAAATACATATCCTAAATCCACAAGTTTCTTGATAAAAGGAATGTACAACCATAAAAATAACATTAATATTCTTTCCTATATACTTTCATTATATAAATAAATATAGTTACCTAACCAAGTATTGCAGTTTTCATGACTCGTTATGAGATTTACATGACTAACTTCCCTATAATAACTGCACCCCAAAAACATCACAAGTAACAATAGTAATAAACTACATTATGGGTGTTCTATTAAATTTTTTACACTGTATATATACAAGAAGAGCTTGTACCATATTGTACTTGACAATCACAAGACATCATAGTCTCAGACCAAGATTAATCCTACTTATAAATGATTAATAATATAATAAAAAAAAAAAGAGGAGAAGCAGGTTGACGGAGTGAGAAGGCAGGTTTGAGGAGGAGAAGGAGGTTGAGGAGGAGAAGGAGGTTGAGGAGGAGAAGCAGGTTGAGGAGGAGAAGGAGGTTGAGGAGGAGAAGGAGGTTGAGGAGAAGCAGGTTGAGAGGCAGGAAGAGTTGAGGAGGTTGAGGCAGGAGAAGAGGTTGAGGAGGAGAAGGAGGTTTGAGGAGGAAGGAGGTTTGGGGAGGAGAAGGAGGTTGAGGAGGAAGAAGCAGGTAGGAGGAGAAGCAGGTTGAGGAGGAGAAGGAGGTTGGAGGAGGAGGGAGGAGAAGCAGGTTGAGGAGAAGGAGGTTGAGGAGGAGAAGGAGGTTGAGGAGGAGAAGGAGGTTGAGGAGGAGAAGGAGGTTGGGGAGGAGAAGGAGGGAGAAGGTTGAGGAGTGAGAAGGCAGTTGAGGAGGAGAAGCAGGTTTGAGGAGGAAGAAGGAGGTTGAGGAGAAGGGAGGTTGAGGAGGAGAAGGAGGTTGAGGGAGGAGAGAAGCAGGTTGAGGAGGAGAAGGAGGTTGAGGAGGAGGAGGAGGGTTGAGGAGGAGAAGGAGGTTGAGGAGGAGAAGGAGATTGAGGAGGAGAAGGAGGTTGAGGAAATTGAGAAAGAGGAAAAGGAGGTCGATGGTGATGATTAAAAGGAGGAGGAAAAGGAGGTTGAGGAGGAGGAAAAGGATGTCGAGGATGATGATTAAAAGGAGGAAAAGGAGGTTGAGGATGAGGAAAAGGAGGTTGAAAAGAATAAGGAATAGGACGTTGAGGAGGATGAGGAAAAGGAGGTTAGAGGAGGAGAAGGATTAAAAGGAGGAGGAAAAGGAGGCTGAGGATGAGGAAAAGGAAGTTGAAAAGAATAAGGAAAGTTGAGGATGAGGAAAAAGGTTTAGGATGAGGAAAAGGAGGTTGATGGGAAAATGAGGTTAGAGGGAGGATGAGAAAATGAGGTTAGAGGAGGATGAGGAAAATGAGGTTAGAGGAGGATGAGGAAAATGAGGTTAGAGGAGGATGAGGAAAATGAGGTTAGAGGAGGATGAGGAAATGAGGTTAGAGGAGGATGAGGAAAATGATGTTAGAGGAAGATGAGGAAAATGAGGTTGAGGAAGAGGAAAGGGAGGTTGAGGAGGAAAATGAGGTTGAGGAGGAGGAGCAGGAAATGGAGGTTGAAGAGAAGGAGGTAAAGGAATTAGTGGAGAAGGAGAAGGAAGAGTATAATGAGGAGGAGGTGGAGGAGCAACACAAGGAGAAGGAAGAGCAAAACAGGGAGGAGGAGGAGAAGCAAAAAGGAGGAAGAAGAAATGGAGGAGGAGGAGAGATAGGAGGAGGAAAAAGCAGCAAATTGAGAAGTAGGAGGTGCAAGAAGAGGAGAAAACAAAAAACAAAATGGGGAGGAGGAGGATGAAAAGGAAAAGGAAAAGGAGAAGGATGAAAAGGAAAGGAGACAAAAGAGGTATAAGAGGAGAAGAAAGAAGAAATAGAATTAGAGGAGTAGGAGGAGAAGAAAGAAGCAAACAGAAGTGGAAGAGGAGGAGAAGGAGGAGGAGGAAGTAGATGAGATTGAAGAAGTAGAGGGGAATAAAGAAATAAAGGAGGAGGATGAAGAATCCAAGGAGAAAGAGGATGAAGGATTATATACAAAATGAAGAGGAACAAAAACAAGTAGGAATAGACTAAGAAGGAGGAAAAGGAGAGAGAAGAGGAAGATAAAGAGGAGGAGGTGGAGGAGATGGAGAGAGAAGAGGAAGATAAAGAGGAGGAGGATAATGAGGAGAAGAAAGAGAAGGAGAAAATAGAGTTAACAGAAATTGAGAACCAAAGACAAATGGGAAAAATGTATAAAATAATCATACTACACCAGATGTATGGAATAATGTTCCATTGCTTGTATATACTTTATAAATCAAAACCCCTTATAGTAAAGTAATTAAATGAGATGACAATGGCCAATGAGAATAGAAAAAACATTTTTAAAAATCAAAACAACAAATAAAGAAGTCTGCACTAACCATTCTCTCTGATGCCTCCATTCTCATCGATGGTGAGGTGCTCGGCTAGCTCCGTTAGGCTGCCGTCATGGAAGCGGGTGAAGGTCTGAGACAACCGCCGGCGGATGCGTTTCAGACTCATCTTGCTGTGCTGTTGACACTCAGTTCCAACCAGAAGAGTTCAGAGGAAGAGTCTCTGGCCGGTAAATGTGATCTGTTCCTTGTTTCTTTTCCCTCAAGAGTCTCTCTGATTTTTGCGAATCCTTCCCCTTTATAGCTATCTTTTCTATTTTTCTTTCAATAAAGTACTCCCCAGCTTTATTTTCTAAAAAAACTTCCAGATGATGAACTTTGTCAAAGACTGAAACAATTCATAGTTGTCTAGAACTTGGTCAGTTTTCAATCCCTATATACTTCCAGGGTAAAAAAGTTTATATATATATTCATATATAGTCTTTTCATTTATCACAATCCACTTGTCACATAAGGAAAGTTAATTTCTCTATTCTTTCACTAGGCTACTACAAAAATATCTAAATTATCTGTTTGGTCACAAAATATAAACTATTCTCTTGAGGGGGGAAACGTTCTCTACTTCTAATTTGTAATAATTTTGTAACACTCTTCTAACAGCAAAAAACTTTTACTAGTTTTCAACACTATACATGCATTTGATAACACTTTTCAGTAAGGCACTCGAGAAAGAATTGGAAGCACTCCCACACGCAATATGTATACTCTGTTGCTTACATATATCTATCTTGTACTTGTTCCAACAGGAGAAAGAATTTACATAAAGGCAATTGTTGACTTTGGCAGGTGCTGTTTCTTTTCTTCCTTTTTCTCACAATAGTATGACGCAATAGTTTCCACTTAACAACAATAACATAGTCAACTCTTTGAACAGCTGAGTTTAATGAAGCACAGGCCACTTTACTTATTTCCATAAAATTTGTTCAAGATTTAACTTTCTCAAAAAACGGACTTCATAAAATAAAAAACAACAAAAACTAAACTCTTCTCTTTTTCTCAGGTAATCACAAGGCCAAAAATATTCACTCGTCCTTGCCAAAAGCATTACAATCAACAGCTTGCTAGTTGACCGTCTCTACCATCCCATTTTTGTAAGTGTTCTATTGCATGACCTTCAGGAAACCATAATGGCAAAATGCAGCGTGGTGACCATGGCATAGGGGTGGTAGATAGGCCTGCCTCTCAAGCAGACACATCACACCTGAAAGAAAAAAGCCACAATTAATAGAATTGTTCATAAGAGAGAAAGCAAAGCAAATTAAAAATTATTTCAGAAAAATTTGAGATAGTAGGCCTGTTTCTTTGGCTTTGTCCCTGTCATAAAGCTCACGCTAACACATGTTCAAATAAAAACTCTTCCTCGTCAAAACATTTTCTGGGTAATCTGCCTCCATCCTTGCATGGCATTAAGGAAGAAGTGACTGAGCCAATTATTATTAACTGCATTGTCAATACTATTGACCTTAGTTGGTGTAATACGGATTTAGGCTACCCATCAACTGTGGGTGTATGTACTGTCCACTATAGTTTTAGTGAATTTTGTTGCACAAAGATGATTCCAGACTCTAGTGACTGCACCAGATTTTTTCTTCCCTTGAAATTGTGGAAAAATGTTTTTTTCTTAATGATTAATGGTTAAAAAGCAAAATAAATGTGCTAGACATCACTTTTTTTCTGAAGCTATTCAAATCGATATCATTATTATCACTGACATTACGATTACCAAGTTATTAAAATAACAAAAGAACTAATAAAGTAGTGTCATAAAAATGAATCTCCGAAGTTCATGGAAAGGGGGTAAACAATTCAGAAAGGTAGGGCTAGTAACAGACTCCTTGTTGATATGGAGCCATATCTCTGTAAACACAACTATTAAACTAAAATTACAGCATTCATGGAATGTATATTATGCCATTCACAGTCAATGAGTTAATCACAATCTAAACACAACCCGCATTTTAACTTTGAACTTACAATTCTTCTCCTCCACTTAGCCTTCATGAATATAAAAATTATATGGGTATGAAGGAAGCACTAGATCTTTTTCATCTGAGGATATCATATAACAGAAAATCCTGTCTATTACATACATATGAAGACTTAGGGTACACATTTACATTTATGATAACATAAGACACCACTTGAGACTATATATTCTTAAAGGTCTTAAAGACATAATGGCAATGAATAGCACTATATCAGATTATTATTTTCTTTCTTAATACATATGTGAATCTGTTTAGCTTATAATGACACAGGTATTATAAACATTCTTTAAAAATGATTAATAATAATAAAAAATCAAAGGCTTAAAAGAAGTTACCCTCCTCAATTCTGTACCATATAATAATCAAGAACTTTCATTCCTTACAGAGAAGCAAAATAAGTAAGAATAGCTATATCACACATCACAGAAGAGTGGTTCCCATTTTGCTCACACTCAAGACTCCTCACTCAAATCTCTGAACATGCATGAATACTACTACAATCAGGCACTTTGTTTTTAAACAATTGTCTTAGAAGGAAAAACTATGTTATACTAACTTTAAGCTAACAAAAACAATATTGACCTTATTTTTCTCTCACTACCATCCATCATCAAATGATTAATAATTGGCTGACCAAAGTTTTTATAACACGGACACAGAGAGAGCAAATGTCTTCTAGAACCAAGTCACGTGCGAGTACAAACTAAAAGGCAGATTCAAACAAAAATAAATGCACTGTAACACACACAGAAACAGAGCATAAGAAAATTGTAGTCTGCTCCCCTAGTATAGCACTACACTGTGTTCTCGGTTCTTTAAACCCCTCATTCTACAATCCCCCCCAAAAATATAAAAAATACAAAAGTAGTAATCAATATAATCATCATCATTATCATCATAATCGTAATCATCAACATCAAAATGAATATATAATAATAATAATAATAATAATAATAATAATAATAATAATAATAATAATAATAATAACAACAACAATATTGATAATAATCATAATATCAATAATAATAGTAATCATAATCATAACAATAACAATAACAATAACAATAATAATAATAATAATAATAATAACAATAATAATAATAAGTGTTAAGTGTAAAACTAATGCTGTAATGTTGCAATATTACCCAATTTCTTAAACCAAAAATATAATATCACACAAAATGAATTACTTCATAGTAACTTTGGAAATCTTCCTTCATACCTTCTTGAAACCAGTCTTGTTTCTCAATCAAATCCTCTTGTTCATAAAGAGTTTCAAATAGAACTCTACATCATTTACCTAATGCCCTGATACGAAATTGAAGTGGAGACCTTAAATATTTTCACCAGTTATATTTACGTTGAAGCAGATTTCACATCTGAGACATCTATTCTGACTTGAAATATGTTCCTTGGGGCTTCAAATGCTACTCACAACCCAGTAAGATTGCTTATCAAAAAATATGAGTTCCATGTTGACTGGTATTATCATTATCATCAAAATGATAATTATTACTATCACCGTCATATCATCATTATCATAAATCATCTTCACCATCATGGTTATGGTTACTACTGTTATCATTATCATCATTATTAACATATTCACTGTAGTATTATCCCTTTAATTCCATAATTGTAATAGACATTATTGGTTGAAATATCATCATCATCATCATCATCACCAACCTTATCATCATTATCATTATACCTATCATCACCACCATCATTATCATCATTATTATTATCTTTATTATTACTTTCATTGTCACTGTTATTATCAATTTCATTATCATCACTATCATTATTACCATTACCATTATCATCCTAATTGTTCCCATCATCATCATTATCATTACTATCATTATCATTATCACTGTCATTACCATTATCTTTATCATCATTATCACCACCACCATAATCACATTTCAAAAATCCTGCCTACTAGTGCTATATATATTTTTGTTTCTTTTATATATACTTTGCCTGATAAACTACTGGGTAAGGATAACAACAACCAAAAGTGGACTGATATAAAAGAAAAAAAATCTGGCATGAAACTATTCTGTGTCAAATATTCCTGAGTATATCTTTTAATCCCTTGGCCTTCAAAGATAACTTTTTATTATTTCCTGTGTTGTACTGTTCTGTCAAAATATAGATAACTAAAATATAAACAATACACATCATTTCAGTATTGGTAAGACAACACCAAACGGGTAACAATAAGTATGGTATAAAAGAAAGATGGTAGTACGGATTACAAAGCTAATAATGGAATATTTTGCTACTTTGATTTTCTTATTTCATCCTAAATTTTGTATTAACGGATAATATTGTTTGTCTTCATTTGTTAATACACCCTTTCTGTTATCAAACTGGGTATTAATAGTAAGCTCTAGTTTAGCTCGTAAGATCTCACTTAATTGAACTTTCGTATCTTGAAATATCATTCTCTGCTTCATTGTTTATTTTTCCATTAATATCTAAGGCCTTGTGTTTAATCCTCTATATCCTACTAGCATCCATTATCACAAACATACATATTTCATATCCTTGCTAACAATCACCACTGTCATCAAAAATAGTCATTATAGTTGGGCTACATATAAATAGAACACTGATATATTGTTAAGATCATGCACAACACAAAACAGCACTTGAGAATATAAAAAAAATGTATGCAAAGGATATGTAAGCCCACAAACTCTTACCAAAGTGTATGGATTTACAGATCAAATGATGCTCTGGCCTCTGGCAATGATCAACAGATCTCCACCACATACTTATGGTATGATAAAATTTGTAGATCACCTAGATGATTTATTTCCAAATCAGGAACTAGTGCAAAATCTTTTGAGCTAGAAATCAAATAAATGAGATTAGTCGTCCTAATTGCATGGAGGCAATTGTATTAGTTGATATGGTCCTACTGTAAATTATAAAAAATGAAATGAATGGCGGCAATATTGTTTGCATTCTCTAATAAAATTCTCCTCGGAAAATATTATACCATATGATTAATATTCAATAATAATTTATTACACTACCTTGTGCTGGCCTGTTTCTACGCATAATATTGCAATTTACATTTATAGTCTTCAAATTAGAAGAGGCCTGTTAATTTTTTCTTTAACTTCCTTGTGCACATGTCAAGCATGTATTTGAGTTAACTTAAGCATTCTTAATCTGTTGATATCAGAAGTGCATGCACACATTCACTGTAAACTGTGGCTTTGTTTTATTATCTTTTTCACTGAGATCATTCCACAAGGGCCTAGTTACAAGTCAAACATAGGGCTAGAGATATTTGTGTGTAATAAAATAAAATAAAACAAAACTATAGTGAACAGTGTATACTCCTTGTCACCAATTAGTTATCTGTATTATTCCTTTCTAAGACATTTGCCATACATCAATTATCCAATATGTTCACCAAAGGATTTGAGAATACTGAAACAAGTTTGCTATGGACTCACTTTCAAACAGCAAAGTAAAGTTTAAAGCATTTTGAAGCAAATTCATTTTTCATTTATAGCTGAGATTCATGGTTTTTAAGCCATGGTCCCTAGACTCCTATATGTCCTCAAAGGTAATACAGGAGATTTTTGAGCTTGCCATATTCCCATATTTGAGGAAGAAAGTCTTGCATTTTTTGGGTCATACTGGAATCTATTTAAATGCATACAGAATTACATAAGCCTTTCAATGAGAATTAAAATTCTTTAAAACTCTAAGGAAAATTAATCTGAAGTAAAAGGAGCCTTGGTGATGAAGAGAGTTAGCACCAGTTGCTTAGCTTTAAGATATACATTCACTTTTCTATTAATGACAATAAATAGGAATTTGAAGATAATGACAAAATTATTGAGCAAAAACAAAAATCAAACATATCTGAAATACAGAAGCAAAAAAACAGGTATCTGACTAAGGAAATTAATTTTAAGAAATCTACCAATAAAACAGAAAAGCCACACATAAGACAGACCTGTGACTTCCTTAAAACAGTATATACAGTGAGGTCAACCCTGGTCTATGAACTATATTCTTTTAACAAATGTCTAAATGAGCCACCTAGAAAAAGCAACCCTTGTAAATATCATTGAACTATTCCAATTGTATTTTTCACTTACAGATTGCAACAATAACTGTTTTATGAGTAACTTTCAACCTATCAAAATATCTTGTTCAATTAATGATTTAGGAGTAAAGAGTTTAACTAAAAGTACTGATAAAAGACTTATCTAACAGAACATTTATTGTCTAACAAGAACAACTAAACAGGATAAACCATAAGATTATCAGAAGTGTTTAGAATAGACCTGTAAGAAAAAAAGGACCACACAGAATACAAAAAATCAATAATATTAGGCATTCCAAAATAGTTTAAGTAAGGTAAAGGTACAGCACAGATTGTTTACCAAAATTAATCTATGCTCGTGCTGCAGAGGCCTACCAATCTCCACCATGTATATTCTGGCAAGAATGAGTTTGTTGACCATCTCAGCTGATTTTGCATTAAATATGGAATCTCTGCACTTACAATATACATGGTGGAGCCTTGTAAAACACAAAGACTTCCTAATATATTCATAAAATTAGCTTTATACTCAATTTTCTTTAGTTAACTAATCCTAAGCCAGACTAAGTCAGCCGAAGTTAGATTCAATTCACTTGCGATGCACTAGGTTCAACTAGGCTAAGCTAGGTTATGCTACACTAGGTTGATTAGGTAAAATCATGTTTGGTAAACTCTGCTTAGGCTAGGTCAGATACGGCACAGAAAAACTATACTATGTTTCATATAAAATAAGAACTTATATCAAGAAATGGCATGGTTTTGTTAGTTAGGC
>NW_020872515.1:295027-297527 GCF_003789085.1 Penaeus vannamei
AAGTTCGTTCTTTGCAACAGGATGATTGGTTGCCAATACTGTTGAGGGTACTGAGCCGGTTGAGAGTTGAAGTGGCTGTTTGCAAGTGAGACCTGGAAGCAGCATGATCAGTTTAGGAAACTACACCTACTACTGGTCGGGCTGCAGAGATGGTCACCATTCGGGAAGTAGCCATAGCCATCTCCAGCAGTAAAACCTGAGGTCTCTTTCTACATATAATGGTATATAGAGATGTTCTATGTCAAACTTGCATCTTTGAGGGACAGTTGTCCTCAGTGATATATTCGTATTCTTCTGGTTGACTTCAATGTGCTTTCTGTCTCTGACCAAGATGCCTATGAGATGTCTGTCGGTCCCGTGGGAGCTGGTGCTGGCAGCGAGAATAGTCTACCTTTCCGGGACTCAATGTCCCAGAACTTGAGGATTTCTGTCCCCTGGTACCAGCGCTCTGTCCCACACCACTGGATATGGTACAGTTATGTAGGTAATGCAGCCAAAGAGATCGACCACATCCTTGTTAGCACTCGTCTGAAGATCCTCCAGAATTGCAGGATGTATAGGGGTGGCGAGTTCAGGTACTGACCAAAAATTAGTTGTGGCTACCGTCTGAGTCCACTTCAGAACTCCCTAGGGTGTTTCATTTGGACAGGTTGAGGGAGGGGGAGTGTGCACTAGGACTTGCTGAAACAAACTGATGGACACTGTAGTCCTGTGGGACACCTCAACGCGTGAAATGCTCGATGCAGCTCAAGAATCAGTTGGTGAATGCCCAAGAGCAATACAGAATTTTATCTCGCAGGAGGCACTGGAATTCATAGAAGCTTGTAGTGTGGCTCGTCTGACAGGGGATCGGGATTTACATCCTTTCCAGGTGCGCTGGACTCAGTCACTGCTGAGAAGGGACAAGGAACAGTTTATTAAGAGTCTTGCAGATGAGGTCAAAGGCCATTTCTTGGTAAATGACCTTCATCCTGCCTACCAAGCCCTGAGAAAGCTGAACTTCAAGCCTCTTCATAGGCAACCGCAGTCCACTCTGTAAATGGTCAGATCGTCTCAGATCTTGTTAGGGTGCAGAAGCATTGAGCTGAATATTTTGAACAGTTGTACCAAGTTGATGCATTAACAGTTAACTTGGATGTGGGTAGTGTCGAGATTCCTTTGCTGGGCCCACCTATCAGTGAGGATCCACCCTCCCTCATTAAAGTTAAGAGGGTGGTCTCCAAGCTGAAGAGTGGCAAAGCAATGGGTACCTGTGGCATCCCAGCTGAACTGCCCAAAGCTGGTAGTGAGCCTATAGTGTGGAGTTTGCATGCTGTCCTGACTGCCATATGGCAGTCTGGTACCGTTCCTCCTGATCTTTTGAGGGGTGTGGTTATGCCTCACTGGCAAAGGAAAGGGGATCGATGGGACCGCATCACACAGTTCAGTATACCAAGCAAGGTACTCGTTCACATCCTTCTGAGACCTGTTGAGCTTCTTTCCAGTAGGTTCAGGAGTGAGGCAAAGCTGTGTCCTTGCAGCAATACTTTTCAGCACTTGCATGGACTGGATATTGGTCCAGGAGTCCAGATTGGCCTGTCAGTAAGGGTCATGAGCTCTCTTGACAAGAGTATTTAGAGATACCAATACCATGCAGAAGGGCCAAGCTAAATGTTTTCAAGGCCTTGATAATGCCAGTTTTACTATGCAATAGTGAAACCTGTGGCTAAGAAACTTGTCCTGATGCCGTTTGTGATACCTCCTAGTACCAGATCATAGGGTACCGTTGCAGGGGCGCAACTGGGAATTTTAGAGGGCAGGGGTCCAGGCCACAAAAAGGGCAAAATATGAATTTCATTTATAGGGGATATAGCCTGAATTATGTTCTTCAGATTTAAAAACGGAAGAAATGTTACAAGAATTTTAATGATAATAAATATTTGCACTGAACCAAACAAAAATACAATAAACAGTCTCATCGCCATTCCAATATCAAGAGAAAGAAAGTGCCCTTGAAAAAGGGCACTTTCACCCCTTTTTTCTTTGAGAAAAAGGCAGGGGTACGGACCCCAGGACCCCCCCCCCCCCGTAGTTGCGCCCCTGAGTTGTCAGGACCATGTGTCCAACCAACAGTTACACCATGAGACTAGCACAGGACCTGTTACTTGCACAATCCATGATAGCCAACTCAAGCTATACAGGCACCTGACTCATTACCCATAGGATGATCTTGCCCTCCAGGTTGTCTCTGTGCGAGACAACCCTGGATAGAGGAGGACAGTGGCTTGGACAGATCAATCAAACCTGTCGTGAGGAGCTTGAGCTGGGCCGAGTCCCTGCTTGGCAGCTTCCATGAGGACCCTCACGTATTTATATGTGTATATATATATGCATTTATATATGTATATATTATATATATATATATATATATAATTATATATATATTATATATATATATACATATATATATACATACATACATATATATATAATATATATATATATATATATATATATATAT
>NW_020872515.1:302836-325336 GCF_003789085.1 Penaeus vannamei
GAGAGAGAGCAGAGAGAGAGGAGAGAGGAGAGAGAGAGAGAGAGAAGAGAGAGAGAGAGAGCGAGAGAGAGAGAGAAGAGAGAGAGGCGAGAGCGCGAGCGAGAAGAAAGAGGCGAGAGCGAGAGCGAGAGAAAAGAGCGAGAGCGAGAGCGAGAGAAGAGAGAGAGCGAGAGCGAGAGAGAGAGAGAGCGAGAGCGAGAGAAAGCGAGAGAGCGAGAGCGAGAGAAGAGAGAAGAGCGAGAGCGAGAGAAAGAGAGAGAGCGAGAGCGAGAAAAGAGAGAGAGCGAGAGCGAGACGAGAGAGAGCGAGAGATGCGAGAGAGCGCCGAGAGAGAGAGAGAGAGAGGAGAGAGAGAGAGAGAGAGAGAGAGAGAGAGAAGAGAGAGAGAGAGAGAGAGAGAGAGAGAGAGAGAGAGAGAGAGAGAGAGAGAGAGAGAGAGAGAAAGAGAGAGAGATGATGAGTTAGAGCACCATAAGCATTACCAAGCGGCATAATGCTACCCTTCGCGATGCCAAGGAACGTCTATCAAAGAAAAACTTTGAAGTAAACTTATTGTTGTTTTCTTTAATGGCGAACTTCCGGCGACGAAAGCAGGCTGGTTTATTAATGAGAACGGAGGGGGTGCAGGAGGAAGGGAGGGAACGAGAGCGAGAGGGAAGGGAGTGAGAGATCAAGAAGGAAAGGCGAGAGGGAGGATAGGGGGAAGAAAGAAAGGGAGGGAGGAGAAGGAATAGAGAGAGAGAGAGAGGAGAGAGAGAGAGGAGAGAGAGAGAGAGAGAGAGAGAGAGAGAGAGAGAGAGAAGAGAGAGAGAGAGAGAGAGAGAGAGAGAGAGTGAGAGAGTGAGAGGTGGTGAGAGAGTGAGAGTGAGAGTAAAGAGTGAGAGGGGGGGAAGTCAGAATCATGTGCCATAAAATAAACAAAAAAAATAAATAAATAAAAAAATAGAAATAATAATGATAATAATATATAAAAAATAGCACGTCGTGTAAAGGCGCAGTGTTTGCGCAACACAGCACAATAACGCTCTGAGAAACCTGTTTAATGTAATTCGCCAAGACCGTGTTTGAGCAAGCCAACCCCGCAACTAATTAATGTATAATGTGGAAGGCCAATCAGATAAGAGGTACACTACCTGCTGCATCAAACGCAACGTGTTTTACGAGAGAAAACAACATGGATTTTTGCACGAAAGGATAATTCTGCAACATATACGAGACGGAGAACATGAAAATGGGGAAGTACAATATTAAAAACAAACTCTTTAGTCTCATGACGATACCGACCTTGCCCGAAAGAGCAATGGAAGAGTGAGAGTGAGAGTAAGTGAGAAGAGTAAAGAAGAGTAAGAGTTAAGAGAGAGAGAGAGAGAGAGAGAGAGAGAGAGAGAGAGAGAGAGAGAGAGAGAGAGAGAGAGAGAGAGAGAGAGAGAGAGAGAGAGAGAGAGAGAGAGAGAGAGAGAGAGAGAGAGAGCATGAAGACAGACAGAGACTGAAAGAACAACACCCACGCCTTTTTTGCGAATCTTCCCGCCGGCAGCTTGGCACTTGACAGGGCCATACTCTCACCGCTGCATGAACTCTCTCCCACTCCACTCTCCTCCGCCCAACGACGCTACGGGCCCGTCCCCTCTCCGCGACGACGACTCTCCCTCCGGATGCATTCCCGCGACCGCATTAGGAATCACAGCGCTAATAGGGAGGGTGAGAAGGAAGAGGGAGGGGAGGAATGAGGGAGGAGGAGGGAGGGAGGTGAGGGAGGATGAGGGAGGGAGAGAGGAGAGAGGGAGAGAGGAGGGAGTGGAGAGAGAAGAGAGAAGAGAGAGAGAGAGAGAGAGAGAGAGAGAGAGAGAGAGAGAGAGAGAGAGAGAGAGAGAGAGAGAGAGAGAGAGAGAGAGAGAGAGAGGAGAGAGAGAGAGGGAGGGAGAGGAGAGGAGAGGAGGGAGGGAGGGAGGGAGGGAGGGAGGGAGGGAGAGGAGGGAGGGAGGGAGGGGAGGAGGGAGAGGGAGGAGAGAGAGAGAGAGAGAGAGAGAGGAGAGAGAGAAGAGAGAGAGAGAGAGAGAGAGAAAGAGAGAGAGGAGGAGGGAGAGAGAGAGCAGAGGGAGAGGAGAGAGAGAGAGAGAGAGAGGAGAGAGAGAGAGAGAGAGAGAGAGAGAGAGAGAGAGAGAGAGAGAGAGAGAGAGAGAGAGGAGGAGGAGAGGGAGAGGGAGAGGAGAGGGATAGAGGAGAGAGGAGAAGAGGAAGAGTGAGGGAGGGAGAGAGAGAGAGGAGAGAGAGGAGAGAGAAGAGAGAGAGAGAGAGAGAGAGAGAGAGAGAGGAGAGAAGAGAGGAGAAGAAGAGAGAGAGAGGCGAGTAGAGTGAGGAGAGAGAGAGAGAGGAGGAGGGCGAGATAGAGTGAGGGAGTGCGAGGAAAAGAGGACATGACAGAATGGATGAAAGGAGAATCCCGATAAGAGGGATGGATAAAGGGGAAGGATACAAGAGGATCTAGAATAAGAGAGGAGGGGGTAATCGAGGATAAAAGGAAGGGGGAGGGGGAAGGGAAGGGGTAACAGGGCGCAAGAAGCGTATCGCGGATCGAAAATGGGCCTCTTCCTTCTTGTCGAGATAAGTGCAAGACGGACGCGAGCACTCAGCGGTGTTGGGGTTTCGTCAGCCCGCGAAGGGGGTGTAAAACAAGCAAATGTATATCAGAACTAAGATTAACCCAATAATAATAATAATAATAATAATAATAATAATAATATAATAATAATATAAATAATAATCAATGATATCAATCCAAATGATAACAACAAGGAATACCAACCAAATCAAATAAACCTCGCTAACAATAAAAAAAAAATCGACAGACACCACACACAAAAACGCCACACACACATTCATTCCCCCCACCCCCCCCCCCTCAACAATACTGTTTCGGAGCCCGGAACAGCCAGAAACTACATCCACAACAACGAGTCGTTCAACCATGCAGCTGATAAACACGCAGCCATTTGTCACCCTCTCTCTCGCTTCACGGAAAAGCTGGATTCAAGCACGCACGAAATCCTGTCTAGCTTAATCCTTCCGTTCTGCTTGTTTACCTACAGCAGGGTCCGTAAAAGGGGGAAGAGGAGGAGGAGTAGGAAGAGGAGGGAAAGGCGTGGTGGAAAATGGAAATAGGGAAGAGGTGGAGATGGTAAGAGGAGAAGGGAAGAGTTTGAAGTGGAGAAATGAAGAAAAGTGATTGTAGTGATAGTGATCGTGGTGGAGGTGGAGGAAGGGAAGAGGTGAAGGTGGAGGAAGGGAAAAGGTTGCGGTAGAGGTGAAAGAAGGAAAGAGGTGAAGGTGTATGTAGAGGAATACGTTGGACGGGGAGAAGAGAGAGAGAGGAAAAAGTGAGGAGGAGGAGGAGGAGGAAGAAGAGGAAGAAGAAGGAAGGAAGAGGAGAAGAGGAAAGGAGAAATTGAAGGTGGAGGAAGATTTTAGCTTTAATTTTTCTTACTCAAAGCTTATGTGCCATCCAAAAAAATACATCGACGAGGGGAAAACAACCACATTGTACAGTGACATCATAGCGAGATCTCTTTCGGCGTAAGCTTTCTAACCACCTTCCAAACAAAGTCAACTTTCAACACAACAAACAAACAATGAAGAATTTACGTAGAAACGTCAAGGTTCCGACGAAGCACTTATGCAAGGGCACCGCAAATAGACACAGGAAAGTATATTACAAACAACAAGTTACAAAAAGACGAAAGTGACGGTTTAACGGAAACAGAACCAGATATGGCTTTATCTATTTTCGGATCATGGGATGAGAAGGGTTGAAAAAGAGAAAGATGAGGAAATCGACGAGGAAAATAAAAGAGTTGAAAGAGGAAAATGGAGAGGAGAAAGGGTTGAATGAGAAGGAGGGAAAAGGAAGAGAGGTGGAGGGGGGAGGAAGCAGTAGAAAAAAAAGAAGAAAAAGAAAGACGCAGAAGAAGGGAAAGGGATAAAGAGAAGAAGAAGCAAGAAGAAGAAGAGAAGAAGGACAAGCGCAGAAGGAGAAAATAAGAAAGAGAAGACGAAAGACAAGAAGAAAGAGAATAATAAGAAAACAAAAAAAACACGAGCAGCAACAGCAAGAGAAGCGAATCAGAATGCTACTTACACACACACATACATTCGGCCATCCTTACCAGTCTCTCGTAAAAAAAAAAAAAAAAAAAAAAAAACACACACACACAAGCACAATTATGCATTCATGTGTATTCCGCAAACGAACGATGCCTGACGCAAAAGTGTAGTAAACAAACAGCAGCATCCAAGATCATTACGTAATAGAATATGTGCAAGGATACATGGAGGCTTAGGGGAGAGAGGAAGGAGGAAGGAGGAAGGATGAGAAAGGAGGGAGGAGGAGATAGAAAGGAGGAGGAGGAGGGGATGAGAAAGGAGGAGGAAGGGAGGGAGAAGGAGGAGGAAGGGAGAGAGGAGGAGGGAGGAGGAGGAAGGAGAGGAGGCGAGAAGAGAAGAAGAGGAGGAAGCAGCGAGAAGAAGGCTCCTTTACCTATTTTTCTACCGAACTGCAATTTCCTCCTCGAGCAAAGTTATCGGTAAAAAGTTGACTTGCCGAAAGAGGCGAGCAGTTCGAGTGTGGGTGGATGTGAAGGAGAGGGGTAGGTGAAGGAAGGAGAGGGGGTAGGTGGGGAGGGGGAGAAGGGGAGGGGCGGAGGGAATTAGGTGAGAAGGGGAGGGAGGGTGGGAGCAGGGAGAGAGACAGAGACATGAAAGCAGGTGTTAGGACAAGGGGAAGAACACTAATGTGGGTTCAGGGAGGACAGAAAGAAAGTAGAGGGAGGAGGAGAGGGGGAAAGAGAAAGGGGAGGAGGGAGAGGAGGAAGAAAAGAGAGAAAGAGTGGGGGAGAAGGGAGAGAGGAGAGAGGAGGAGAGAGGAGGAGAGAGAGAGAGAGAGAGAGAGAGAGAGAGAAGAAGAGAGAGAGAAGAGAGAGAGAGAGAGAGAGAGAAGAGAGAGAGAGAGAGAGAGAGAGAGAGAGAGAGAGAGAGAGAGAGAGAGAGCAGACAACAGACAGAAGAGAAAAGAAAGAGAGAGAGAGAAAAGAAAGAGAGAGAGGGGGGGTGGGGGACGTCAATCCCCATCGCCGCCGAGGGTTCTTGTATCGGGCGAAGCTTAGGGTGCAAGGCGCGGTACTCCAGGGAACGGGGAAAAGAGGCATGTTCCCCTTTTCTTCTTATTTTCTTTTCCTCCCCATTGATTATTGTTTTCTCTCGGGCTTCCTCCTTTTTCATCTTCTGTTGCTTTCCACAATACCATTCTCTCTCCTCGTTGTGTAAGAGGCAACTATTCACCCCGTAACATACGAAAAATAAAACATTTTCATTATTTTCAAGCTTATCAATATTGCAACACAAGACCCTTTCGAAGAGACGTACGTGTCACTCGCAATAAAAACCAAGATCAGACCGAACACAATAGAATTTTTTTAAAATGAAATGAAGAGAGCGAAAGAAAGAATACATTAACCGCTAAAAGACGATATGAAGAGCAAAAGGCTCGATATCTGGTATACTGCAGTCCCCCCTAAACCACTAGACAGTGAAATGTAGCGAGCAAAGCCCCGAGACTTTTGCGTAATATTTCCTGTAATTTTCTACTTATTTTAGATTTGCTCTTACACATACACGTGCAAAAGCTTAGAGAGAGAGCGGGAGGGGATGGGGAGGGGGTGGATACGGAGATGAAGAGCAAGGGGTGGCAGGGAAGGGGGAAGGTAGAAGGTAGGTCAAAGGGAGCGGAGGGAGGTAGGTAGGAGGTAGTACGTAGGTAGGAGGTAGGAAGGGGGAGACGAGGGAGAGGGAGACAGGAGGGAGAGAGAGGGAGAGAGGGAGAGAGAGGACAGAGGTGAGAGAGAGAGAGAGAGAGAGAGAGAGAGAGGAGAGAGAGAGAGAGAGAGAGAGAGAGAAAGAGGAGAAGAGAGAGAAGGGAGACGAGAGAAGAGAGAGAGAGAGAGAGAGAAGGAGAGAGAGACAGAGAGAGAAGAAAGGAGGAGAGGAGAAGAGTGAGAAGGAGAAGAGAGGTAGAAGAGGAGAGAGAGACGAGGTCGAGAGACAAAAGACAGGAAGAGAGAAAGAAAACAAGAGAGAGAGAGAGATGAGAGAGAGAAGAGAGAAGAGAGAGAGAGAGAGAGAGAGAGAGAAGAGAGAGAGAGAGAGAGAGAGAGAGAGAGAGGGAGGAGGAGAGAAGAGAGAGAAAGGAGAAGGGAAAGAAAGGGAGAGAGAGAGATAGAAGAGAGAGAAGAGAAGAGAGAGAGAGAGAGAATAAGAGAGAGAGAGAGAGAGAGAGAAGAGAGAGAGAGAAGGAACGAGAGAGAGAGAGAAGAATAAAGGAGAGAGGATAGGAAAGTAGGGGAGAGGAGAGGAGAGGAGTTAAGAAGAGAAGACTAAGTAGAAGCGGAATAATAAGAAAAAAGCTATACTAGCAGGTGCGCCCCGCTGCACGAGAGCGCCGAGGCTCTGCAGTATATATATGGCCATTTCCATGTTGCGGGGCCCAATAAAGGAGAAAATGGATCCTTCAGGCGTGTTCTCCTCAACTCCACGAGCAGTTTACCCGCCGTGCGCCTACGACATCATAACAACCCGGCACTTATTGACGTTAAGTTCAGTTACGACGGTTCCTTCGGCTCCTCCTCGGACAATAAAACATGAAACGCGCTTTGGGAGAGGAGCCGAGAGGAAATCGGGAACCCTCGCAAGCAACACCCGATCGAGTTCGGCCCTCACTCGACCCTATATCCAGGAGGGCTGCAATAGAAGAGGGAGTCTCCTGCATCCTTTATTCCCGGATTCCTCGTGTCAATCAGGGACCCTTGACCCCTTCTCCACTCCCACCTTTGACCTAAGCTAACTGACGCAGCCCTTAGTTCTTCCGTTAACTGACCCTAAAACTAGTCCACGATTCTGACAAAGCAAATCTTTCCTTCTTCATCCCCGCTATAATAAACAGAAGAGCACAGATATGTATAAATGTATATATGTGTGCTTGAGTGTGTATCTGTGTATGTGTGTTGTTGTGTGTGTGTGTGTGTGTGGTGTGTGGATGTGTGTGCTGTGTTCATCTGTGTGCTGTTGTGTTGCTGTGTATGTGTGTGTGTGTGTGTGTTTGATGTGTGTGTGTGTATGTGTGTGTGTGTGTGTGTGTGTGTTGTGGTGTTGTGTATGTGTGTGCTGTGTGTGTGTGTTGTGTGTGTTTGTGTGTGTGTGTGTGTGTGTGTGTGTGTGTGTGTGTGTGGGATGATTGAAAAGTGTGTTGAGAGAAAGAGAGAGAGAGAGAGAGAGAGAGAGAGAGAGAGAGAGAGAGAGAGAGAAGGAGAGAAAGAGAAGAGAGACAAGGAGGAAGAGAGAGAGAGAGGAAAGAGAGGAGAAAGAGAGGGAGAGGGAGAGGAGAGAGGAAGGAGACAGACAGAGAGAAGAGAGAGAAGAGAGGGAGAGACGGAGAGAGAGACAGAGAGAGAGATGAGAGAGAGGAGAGAGAGAGAGAGAGAGAGAGAAGAGAGAGAGACAGAGAGAGAGAAGAGAGAAAAGAGAGAAAGAATGCTTTTATTACTTCGCTACAATGCGAGAGTGAATTCCTTTCCGCGTTTTACTGCTTGGGTTATACTGATAAGCCAAGCGATATACAATCATATCCCCATCTAATCTAAATGCCTTGACGTAATCCTTTACTTTACTACATAAAAAGGTAAACATAGTAGAAAGGAGAAAAAACGGCAAATTCTTTCGAGGTGCAAAGAGAAACGAAAGCATGAGAGAGAACAACAAAAGAGGATGAGGTGAGAGTGGAAGTGGAAGTGGAGGATAAAGGGGAGAAGGTGAAGTGAAGGAGGAGTAGATAAAGGTGAAAGTAATAGAGAACACAACAAGGAAGGTGATAGTGAAAGGGGTGAAATTGGAGAATAAAGAAGAGGAAGTGGAGAAGGTGAATGTAAATGAGGAAGAGATGGATGTGAGGGAGGACTAGGAGGAGGAGGAAGAGGAAAATACATCCTTCAACAAGACGGAATGCCGCGATTTACACAAAGAACGGCATGGCGCAATACACCCAGCGCCAAAGATGTACACAAACACGTTAGTACATTTCTCTAACGAACCGGCTCGTACTGGCGGACAGCGCTACTGAGAGTTATTGATGCCTTGGCCCCGAGGCCCTGCACTACGCCTGGATCGCCGAGGATTGACTACCTCTTCACAAATCTAGTGAAGTCTAGTAATGGAAGAACATCAAAATGCCAACAGGTTCTTGCACGTGCATTTTTTTTCTCTCTTTTTTTAAATTCCCTTCGTACCACTCCTTCAGCTAACTCTTCTGCATTCTTTACACTTCTCCTACTCCTCATTCCCCCTTACTACTCTCCTTATCCTCTCCCCCCCCCTCTACCGCCTTCACCTATCCCCCCACCCCATTCCCAGCCCGACTTCGCACGCAAAGACGACTCGCCAACCCGACGCACTACGACCGACCCTCCGACCTGAGGAGGCCCGGCCAATCAGCACGACGCTCCCGCACGCGAACCTGTCGTTTATGACTCTCTTGACCCGCGGACCGAGAACGCGAACCTCGGGCCCCATCGGACCCCCTCCCTCCCCCCGCGGCCGCGTCATTGGCCCAAATCACATCGATATCCAGCGTGAGTCGGACCTGATCATCACGGCATCCCACGCCCCGACCTTCCCCTTCCTCGTGGCCACCTCATTCCGCAGGCTACTTCATATCAATACCACCTCATACCGCAGGCTACCACATATTAATACCACCTCATGCCACCAGGCTATCACACATCAATACCACCTCGTGTCACCCGGTACCCATTTCTTATAACCCTTTCATACCACAAACTACAACATATCAATACCAACTCATGTCACCAGCTACCCAATTTTATAACTTATACCACAAACCACCCCATATCAATACCACCTCATGTTACCAGGTACCCAATTCTTATAACCCTTTCATACCACAAACTACAACATATCAATACCACCTCATGTCACCAGGTACCCATTTCTTTATAACCCTTTCATACCACAAGCTACCGGATATCACCAGCTATCGACTTCTTATAATCAAAAGCCACCACCGCACGCCGTAAGCTACGCATTTCTGGTATCCATCTTAATGATTTAATGCTAGCCACACACACACACACACACACACACACAACACATCTCTCTCTCTCTGTCTCTGTCTCTGTCTCTCTCTGTCTCTGTCTCCTTTTACTATTTTCTTCTCTTCTCTTTACCTATTTCTTCTTTTTCGCTTTCTTTTTCCTACTCCTTCTCTTATTTTTTTTTTCTTTCCTCTCTCTCTCCCTTTTCTTTCTTTCATCCTTTCTCCTCTCCCTTCTTCTCATCCACCTTCCCCTTCCCCTTCCTTTTCCTCCTCTTCCCCTTCCTCCTCTTCCCCTACTCCTCTTCCCCCTCCTCCCTCCACCTCTTTCCCTTCCTCCTCCTCCTCCTTCCCCTTTCTTCCCTTCTCCTCCTCCTCTTCCCCTCTCTCCCCTTCCCTCCTCCTCCTCTCCTCCTCCTCCTCCTCCTCCTCCTCCTCCTCCTCCTCCTCCTCCTCCTCCTCCTCTCCTCCTCCTCCTCCTTCCCCTTCTGGTAGTGTGAGAGGCTGAGATAAGATCCCCAGGGAGAGCTTGGTCAACATCCCCCCGCTGATTTGGAGGCTGCTGCCGTGATCCCGAACACACATGCACGCGCGCGCGGGAAGATGGCGGGTTTGCATTTAATTATGGATGAACACCGTACGTACGCACGGACACACACACACACACACACACACACACACACACACACACACACACACACACACACACAAGCGCGTACGTCCACATAATCCATATACCCACGTATACCAAACAAAAAGACAAACAAACAAAGACAACCACAGACACAGAAACACACACATTCACACTCAGTCACCCACCCACTCTGCTTTCGCAAAGATCCCCCCCCCCTCGTGTTCAAGGAACCTCAAACCACATCCGAAAGCCGATGAAACACACAATGTCCCTTAACGTCGGCACAGCGAAACCACGACGCGGCGAACAAGGGGAAGAAAAAGCAACGCCGAATAATAAAAGCAGAGGACGCTGCCTCCGCCTTGTTGCACGGCGGTTGCATGACGGACAAGCCTAAGCCGGGCAAGCAACAAGACACACTAAACAATGGAGTGTTGAACAGATAATGCGTTGTTCCGCATCTGTTGACTAACCCGAGAAGAGATGCAAATACGAATGGAAATACACATAGGAGGCATCCTCAGCCAATCATTCAAATAATCTTTCTGTATCTGTTTATCTTTCTGTCTATCTGTCTATCTGTCTGTTTGCCTGTCACACACCCATCCACCCACCCACCCAAACACCCACCCACCCACAACACCCACCCACACCCACACCCACACCCACACCCACACGCACACACACACATACACACCCACACATACATACACACATCCACACACCCACAACCACACATAAACCCACAACCACACCCACACCCACACACCACGCCCACAACACACACACAACATACACAAACACAAACACACACACACACACTAACTCACTAACTTCCACACACACAAATACTTCCTCACACAAAGCTGTAAATCCATGTACACACACAAAGACAGAGACGCACATGCCACTGGAAGCCTCAACCCATGAACTTCCGGCGAACCATCCTGCCACTCACCCGACCTCTCACCCCTCCCCCCTCCCCCTCATCCATCGAACCCCCACTGGCTGGAATGCGACCCTTAAGACCTCGAGTAAGGAGTAAGGGAGGAAGAAGGGAGGATGAGATGGAGGGGGGTAAAAAGGGGTGAGGGAAAGGGGGAGAGGAGGGGGAAGGGAGAGAGGAAAAGGGGAAGGGAGAGAGGTGAGGGGGAGGGGAAAGTAGAAGAGTTGGGAGGAGGAGGGGGAAGAGGAAGATGTTAGGAGTAGGAAGGTGAAGGACCCTAAGGGAGAGAGTAGGAGGAAAAGGAGTGAAAGGAGGAGGGAAGGACGGGAGGGAGGGGGGGGGTGACGACGACAACCATACACAATCCGTGACATGCGCATTGACGCAGCACTTGCCAAATAACTCTCCTTGACACAACTGTTTCGGCGCAAATAATAACTACACTGCTCACACGGCAGGTGAAAGGTGAAACCAAAGTGTTAATGGATAAACAGGTACAGTTATACGGAGAGAATATTTAGTAACCAATCATAGACATTCCCATTACAATTAGACTAATAAACACGCAGACAAATACATCCGAATAAATGCAACCGCTTTTGCACAGCATAAATACTTATATACAATGGGCCATCACGTATGTGCGCGTATACGCATACGCACAGGTACACGCATACGCTCACACATCTGCAAAGAAATATACTGAAGGGAGGATGGAGGGAAGAGAGAGGAGAGAGAGAGAGAGGAGAGAGAGAGAGAGAGAGAGAGAGAGAGAGAGAGAGAGAGAGAGAGAGAGAGAGAGAGAGAGAGAGATGAGAGAGAGAGAGAGAGAGAGAGAGAGAGAGAGAGAGAGAGAGAGGGGGGAGGGAGGAGAGAGGGGGGGAGGGGTCTCGAGAGCGCAGCGCCGACCGAGAGAGTTTAACAACTTTAATCAGTTTCCATAATTCACGGTCAAGTGGGTGAGCGGCGGGCGGGGATCGGCCGTGCACGCTGCCCCTGGCTATTTCGAACCCGGAATATTGATCTTCAAACGAAAGGCAATGGGAGGGAGAGAGAGAAGGAGAAAAGTAAAGTACGTGGGCGAGAGGCAGGAGAGAAAAGAGAAGAAGAAGGAGAACGAGGAGAGAGAGAGAGAGAGAGAGAGAGGAGAGAGAGAGAGAGAGAGAGAGAGAGAGAGAGAGAGAGAGAGAGAGAGAGAGAGATGAGAGAGAGAGAGAGAGAGAGAGAGAGAGAGAGAGAGAGAGAGGAGAGAGAGAGGAGAGAGAGATACAAGAGAAAGAGAAGTTCCAAGGGAAAAGGGAAGCTTGAGATCGGGGAAAAGGGACAAAAGGGAGAAAGTCTCTCTATACTCTCCCTTCTAATAAAGGAACATCATAGAGAGACAGAGAGGGGAGGAGAGCGAGGAAGGAGTAAGAAAGGAAAACAGGAAAAAAGAGAAGAGGGAAGAGCAGACAGTGAAGAAAGGAGCGAAAGGTAATGAGATTAGAAGGGCTTACAAGTTGGGGAAGAGGATGATGCATTTTACGCGAAAGACTAGCGCATGCAGGCACAGATGGCATGATGATTGATATGGTATCGACGGAGGAGGAAGAGGAGGAGGAGGAGGTAGAGGAGAAAGAGGGGAATGAGGAGGAGGAGGAGGAGGAGGAGGTAGAGAGGAGGAAGAAGGGGAATGAGGGAGGAGGAGGAGGAGAGAGGTAGAGGAGAAGAGGGAATAAGGCAGTAACAAAGGAAGACAGAGAGAGAGAGAGAGAGAGAGAGTGGAAAAGACATGCAACGAAGACGGTATAACTGAAACGGGGCCACTTCATTACGACCAACTTGGGCATAAAATATGAAATGTGGTGCAACGCGACAGCGATCCTGGGGCAGCATGCACGTAAGGTCTATGACTATTCTTTACGATTTTGTCTATGCCTTGCGCTGGTGCCACATCTCAAAATTAATGCAAACATTTATAATGTTAAAGACTCTATGAAGATAATCGATTGCAGTAATATGTTAAACTACATACTGCAATGAATCTTACTTCTAGAATGACAATAATGTTACATGTTTTATGAATATCTAATTATAATTTCGGCAACACTATTTTTGTTATCATTGCATCTGCTGTAAGACTGCGCGGCGCCATTTGTACTTTCAAACAGAAAACTGCTGTAAATTTGCAGAAAACGGATCAAATAATGGTTGGCAATTAACCAGGTTGATCCTCCAAAGTCTACATTCCATAACTAATGTGTGATTATCTCCATATGTCTTTGACACGGTAAATTTGTCCATGACTCCCCACGAAACTTTTTGACCGATAACTTATGTCCATGACTTAAGACCAATTGCAAAGTTACACACAGTTGAAGATAATCCTGCATCGAATATTACGGAAATTATTGAAGCCCTTTTGATTTATTGGCAAACGTTACTCTAGTCGCTTCCATTTTACTGATATGTTCTATTCACATCCGTGAAAACTATCTTTAATTTGTCCTTAAGCAATTTTTCCTCTGCTGAAGAATATTCCGCTTTGGAATAAGAAGAAAAGCTTTGAGGCCTCTGGATAGAAATGTCAAACGTTAACTGAGCCGCCTCCTACTTTTTATTGCTGTATTTTATGGAAAACATAATAACTGCGTTCGTCTTTACAACTGATGCGATGGTAATAAACGTAGGGATGCCACATGGCATTTAGATATAATACATTTGTAATGCTACCGTCATAATTTAAGCAAGATATATTGCAATACTGACATTGTTATTACAAAAGAGTATATAACGATATAAATGTCTATATAAATCATAGACAGAATCGAAAAGAACAATCACAGACCTTTCGTGGATACCGTGATTCATTTGAGAGAGAGAGAGAGAGAGAGAGAGAGAGAGAGAGAGAGAGAGAGAGAGAGAGAGAGAGAGAGAGAGAGAGAAGAGAGAGAGAGAGAGAGAGAGAGAGAGAGAAAGAGAGAGAGAGAGAGAGAGAGAAAGAGAGAGAGGAGAGAGAGAGAAGAGAGAGAAGA
This sequence comes from Penaeus vannamei, assembly GCF_003789085.1. NCBI lineage: Eukaryota > Metazoa > Arthropoda > Malacostraca > Decapoda > Penaeidae > Penaeus > Penaeus vannamei. Next base: position 316,585 of record NW_020872515.1, read on the forward strand.
GAGAGAGAGAGAGAGAGAGAGAGCAGAGAGAAGAAAAGAGAGAGAAGAAAGAGAGAGAGAGAAGAAGAGAGAGAGAGAGGAAGAGAGAGAGAAGAGAGAGAGAAAGAGAGAGAGAGAGAGAGAGAAGAAAGAAAGAGAGAGAGAGAGAGAGAGACAGAGAGGAGAGAGAGAGAGAGAGAGAGAGAGAGAGAGAGAGAGAGAGAGAAGAGAGGAGAGAGAGAGAGAGAGAGAGAGGAGAGAGAGAGAGAGAGAGAGGAGAGAGAAGAGAGAGAGAGAAGGGGGACATGGTCTCTCGCTAACTGGTAAAAAGAAATGCACAAACGTATCGTCATCACCGCGTCATTACAAAACAACTGAGGTTTAAGTAACACTTACGCTCATTTCCCGGAATGGCAATCGCGACCTCAAAAAAAACAGCACCTTACCTGCAAAAAATAAACAAAACACATCAACATTGCGCGTAAAGTAAAATTATCAGAATAATCTAAGGAACAAGAATAAACATTCTATTCTTCAGAAGATAACGAATTTTAGAATAAAACGAACAAAAACGACGAAAAAGAAGAAAATGTTCATCAGAACAGGCAGTGAAGATCCTCCTCGCCTCTTCCAACGCCTGGCACTAAAAGGCGGCGTCACACTAGCAATTTTCCTTTTTTTTCGCCGCCTCAAACCTGAAATTCTTATGACACGCATACACGGAGGGCGAAAAAAATGAATGACGTCACTAAAAGTGCTTTAAACGTTTTACGCAAAAATTGCAAAAGGAGACGCCGCCTTTTACCAAGCAGGAGAATGTTATCACGTACTTGTTTTTCTTACCTTGAGGGCGAGTTGCTACACTCTCCCCGGTCAGAAGACGACTCGCGACTCGAGAGACAGACTCAAGGGGCACTCAAGGGAGACTCGGGGACTTACCTAACTGGAGGGACTTAGAGGTTTTGAGGACGGAGTTGGCTGAGGTCTTCCTGCGACGGTCGCCGATGTGGCTGAACCAAGAGCCGATCTTGGCCGTCCCGGAGGTGAAGGAACTGAAGGTTGAGCTCTTGTGCAGCATCTTGGCGGGGAGAGGATCCTGTGGCACGGCAGGAGGAGGAGGAGGAGGTGGAGGAGGAGGACAGACAGTGGAAGAGGGGGACGGGGAGAAGAAAGACGGGAAACACACACACGCACGCACGACGACGACCGCGACGACTTCCCGACTTCTCCCTCCGTTCAAGGACTAGTTCGACCACCTTCTCCACGTGCTCGCGGGAGGGAGGGGTGGGCGGGCGGGAGGGGGAGGTTGCAAGGGAGAGGAGATTGATAACGTCAACTCTTCATCGTGGCGGAGAAAATACAGTTATGAGGACCCCAAGGACTGGCACGTGGCATCATCTGGCCATCTTATATGGGCGAAGAGGTCATAGAGTGCCTCTCAGTGCCACGGCTCCACTCACAACTGGCGCTCACTCTCTCCAAGAACAGCTCCCTGCGTCGACGTCCGTCCGGGTCAACTCGACGAACAGGACGCGAAGGCGATGCCCTCGCTCACCCTGTCGCTCGGCGCTCCTCGCCCTCAGGCCCTGGCGGGAGACGCTCGAGGTGTTCCGGCCGAGGCAAGGCACCAGGTAGGGTAAGGCCCGGCGTGGGCGGCGGAGGCGGCGGGGACGGTGCGGCGTGCGCAGGGCGGCGGCCGAGGTACTGCGGTCGGGCTGCGATGCACGCTGGGAGGAGGAAGGCGGAGTGGAGCCAGGAGGAAGCACTGCGCGGCCTGATAAGAATTAGGTGTTGGCTGATACGGATTATTGTGACGTCACTCCCGAATATGGGGATCAACACGCGTTATCTTCAGGCCGTGGCAAGGGCCGGGGTGAGGAGGGGGAGAGATAGGATCTTGCTGCGTAGCTCCTCCACGTCGCTCTTGCTCGCTATCCAACACGCAGCCTTGGAATGCCGATAAAAGCAGAATGGATCCTGTGGAAAGGGAATCACGAGGGAGGTGGAGACAGGCAGAGAAACAGAGGAGTTGACGAAGGGTTGACTAGCTTCACTATAGCACTCGGGGAGCTCTGTTCAACAGGAGGGCTTGTTCTCTACCGCAGCTCCTTAGGCCTGCTCTTGCTCACGGGACGAACGGACTTGAGTTGGCTGAGACGCGCACACTCCTTCCTTTCTGGGTCACCTAAGGGTCAGGGGGAGAGGGAGATAAGAAACACATAGCATTAGAGATTAAGCTATCACAGCAATCTTGGTCGAACCCGGGTCCTTATCACTCGTGCCAAACGTTAATCCCGCGCCATGACTTCCCTTGACCCCAATCCCGCCGCCACACGGGTCAGTGCCACCCTCCGTCAAATTACGAGCGAGGTCTACCAAGGCCAGTGCCGCAGCGCCCTCGGCGACGGCGGCACTGCGACGCCCTTCAAATGCGCTCTCTAATCACAGCCGGGTTATCGACACTTCCTTACGGGTCGCTTATCCACGAATTCACTTGGAAAAAAGGCAGCGATTAGCATAGTAAGCGCGGGGCCTTGCGTCACCGCTGTCTCTCGGTTCCCTGTTTGGTTTCGCCGAAGTGATTCATGAGGCGTCCGGCCAGCGGCGAGGCCAGCTGACTCACCCCGAGCGAGAGGTACGACTACCTGACTCACCGTGAGTGAAGCGTGAGGCCACGACCGCCTCGTTTACACACCGCAACGCCGCAATCTACGCCAACGCCATGTCAGATCAAGACAAAAAAGGAGAAAAAAAATCCCCGAATATACCGCCGGGAAATAACTGCACCAATATTCACGTATATAAAATAATCTGGATTCCGCAACCCCTCCCTCGCGGCCATCCATGCAATCATAACGGAAGCAAATTCTCTTTATCTCGCATCCTCCCCGTCATTCTGCCTCTTCCACTTCCATTTCCTCTCCCTTTCTCTTTTCCTTCCACTCACCGCCCTTCAACCTACCACTCGTTATTCACTTTTTCTACTCTTTCTCTCTCTCTCTCTCTCTCTCTCTCTCTCCCCTCTCTCTCTCTCTCTCTCTCTCTCTCTCTCTCTCTCTCTCTCCTCCGCCCCCCTAAGCAGGCACCTCCCACCGCTCACCCTAATCTCATGAGGCATTCCACTCACACTCCCGGGCCACATTTTCTTAATTCAATCTCTTCAAGAAAGACCCACACAAGCCCGGGGACGGTATCGCTCCCTTCTCTCTCTCCCTTTCTTCTTCGTCTGTCTCTGTCTCTCTTCCAATACCACTTCCTTCCTCTAATTTCCTCATGCTTCGTGTATGCGCGCGCGCGCGTGTGCGTGTGTGTTGTTGTGGTGTGTGTTGTGTGGAGTGAGTGAGTGAGTGAGTGAGTGAGTGAGTGAGTGAGTGTGTGAGTGTGTGGTGTGGTGTGTGTGGTGTGTGTGTGTGTGTGTGTGTGTGTGTGTGTGTGTGTGTGTGTGTGTGCGTGTCGCGCGGTGTGCGTGTTTCAGCTTATTTCTCCGCGATCCTCTGTGCATTTATCTTCATTTTTTTCAATCATCCCTCCCCCACCACCACTTCAATGCGGGGAAAGAGAAAGTGAAATGATCCAATCAGGGGGTAGGGGTAGGGGGGAGGGGGTAGCACCGGAGGGCATGGCCGTATACTAACATGTCACGGGACTATGAGAGACGCGAGGCAAACGCCTATAATAGTACGAAAGGAAAACACTCAAGGAGGGACGGGAGGGAAGGAAAATGAAAGGCAAGAGAAGTGGAAGAGAGAGGGAGGGAAGGAGGAAAGGAGGAAAAGGGAAGGAAAGAATAATGGATAGGGACAGGAAGATGGGAGGGAGGTAGGGAGGAGAGGATGAGGGAGGGAGGAGAAGATGAATGAGGGAGAAAGGGCAAGGATTCGAGAAGCAGTAGCCAGTAGATAACGACATGCTCACTGCAGTAGGACATATAATTAGTAGTTACCTGGAGGCTCAAGTGAGAGAGAGGAAGGAGCGGAGGGCAGGAGAATGGGAGGAAGAGGAGGCGAAGAAGAAGAAGAGGAGAAAGGGAGAAAGAGAGGGGAGAGGAGGAGGCGGAGAAGGAGAAGAAGAGGTGGGAATGAGGAGAGGAAGATTAGGAGGTGGAGAAGGTGAGGAAGGAAGACGAAGAGGAGGCGGAGAACGAGGAGGAGGAGGAGGAGGAGGAAAATCGACAGAGCTTTCAGCGATAGCACTGAATGAAGCTCCCCCCCCCCCTGCCAACTCCTTCCCCGGTGAAGCACTCTATATGCAAAACAATCAAGCTCGTACCTCATTGTGTATTCACTATAGCATGACTGCCGGACAAATTCTGTATTAGTGAATAAAATACCTTTTCTCTGCATATATCCGAAACATCGCATATACGAGTGTGTGTTGTGTGTGTGTGTGTTGTGTGTGTGTGTGTGTGTGTGTGTGTTGTGTGTGTGTGTGTGTGTGTGTGTGTGTGTGTGTGTGTGTGTTGTGCGTGTGCGTGTGTGTGTATGTGTGTGTGTTGTGTGTGTTGTGTGTGTGTGTGTGTGTGTGTGTGTGTGTGTTGTGTGTGTGTGTGTGTGTGTGGTGTGTGTGTGTGTGTGTGTGTGTGTGTGTTGTGTGTGTGTGCGTGTGCGTGGGCGTGGGCGTGTGCGTGCGTATGGGTATGGGTATGCGTACGCGTGTGCGTGTGTGTGCGTGTGCGTGTGCGTGTGTGCGTGTGTGTGCGTGTAGGTGTGCGTGCGTGCGCGTGGGCGCCTTTCTGTAAATTATACGAAACTCTTTATTCTGAAATTGATCCAGAGTACATCGAAAGCGTCCTGACACGAACATCCCTCACAATGACGTGAAAACATCCGGGTCAGATGGTCCTGTTCCCCTTTCATCTACCAGCCTCTCCCTCACCTTCTCCCTCTCTCTCTCTCTCTCTTTCATTAATGCCGCCCATTATCTTCCCCTCTCCGGGGATGACAACTGCAACTTCATTAACACGGCTGCAAACGGCATTAATTCATCCTCAACTAAGGAGTCTGGTATAAAAGCCGTTAATGTGCGCTTGGAGAATTACTCAATTATTTCCCAAGTCCTCGTAAAATCCGTTCCCTACCCTTCCCCCTTCCCCTCCCCCCTCCCCCCCCTCCCCTTCTCCCTCTATTCCTATCCCCATTCTCTCCTCCATCCCACCCTCCTCCTCACCCCCTCCTCCACCATCATCTTGCGCCATTCGTCCTTCTCTTTCATTCTCTTCCTTGCCTTCCTCTCTTTGGCCCCTTCCTCCCGTTCTTCCTCCCTCCCTTCTCCAATCACAAAGATGAGGAGAAATATGTATAGGATGATGGGGCTTATTGAAGAAGAGGGAGGGAGGAGGAGGAGGGAGGAGGAGGAGGAGGAGGAAGGAGGAGGAGGAGGAGGAGGAAGAGGGAGGAGAGAGGAGGAGGGGGGGGGAGGCGTTGCTTGTGGATGAAGAAAAATGATGTGCGCGTGCTTGTGACGGAATTCGGGTGATGTTTGGAGAAAATGGATGGTTGGGGAAGCATTTTCTTGAAGATGAGGTAAGCAGAAATATGCCGAACGGAGCCTAGGTCAACCCGCCGGCCGTAAAGAGGCAATGAATGGCTTGCGCCCCGCGAAGGTGGCACGGCAGCGAAAGGAGAGGAAGAGCAGCGGCGGAATGCCACGGAGGAGGACGGGCCTCGGAGGGCCGCTGAGTAACGCAAGCACCGCGGCGGCACGGAGACCCGAGCGATAATTCAGAGGAGGTTCCCCGCCAGCACGACGCAGCGAGCCGGCAGAGCGCGACACACGCTGGCACGGGGCCAAGTGCAGCAGCCTGCCGCCGCCTTCACCGCCACCGCCGTCACCGTCACCGCCGCCGCGTCACCGCACCGCCGCCCGCTACATCGCGCCGGCATCTTTCTCTGTACAGTCAGACACCGATGGAAGGCAATCATCAGCCACTACAAGGCTACCATCGCAATTACCTTGAAAAAAAATTACTAACCATCTTTTCCATTTGCAGCCCTCTCCCCTCCCGGTTGATCGCCGCGGAATAAAACCAAACAACCAAAAATGTCTACTGTTTCATCGCCCCGACATCTAAACGACACGCATCAATCAGGCCCGGCGGACACCCTTCACCACGCGACCAGGTACGCTAGCCGTCGGCGTGACTTCCGGAATCCCCCCCACCCGGTACCCCCGCCCCCCCAATGACCTTGGCGCCGCTGCCGCGTTACGCCAGCGCCGGACTTGCCCGCTGTCACAACTCCCCGCCGCGCCGCGTGTGCTCCGGAGGTCGTATTCCTAAATACACGGCTCGAGCGCTTCTCCCTGCTGATGGCTGGACAACTACGGCGGTGATGATGATGATGAACGAGGTAATTACACAAAGGTAAATCAGAGAGAGAGAGAGAGAGAGAGGGAGAGGGGAGAGAGAGAGAGAGAGAGAGAGAGAGAGAGAGAGAGAGAGAGAGAGAGAGAGAGAGAGAGAGAGAGAGAGAGAGAGAGAGAGAGAAACATGATCTGATTCGGGAATGAGTTTAACAAAATAGCCTTCGGGGAATAGCACCAATTTATCGCGCGCGCGTGCGCGCGCGTTGTGTTTATGTGTGGTGTGGGGGGGGGGGGGGGGACGGGAGAGGGAGAAGGGGGAGAGGGAGAGGGGAGGGGAGAGAGGAGAAGGGGGAAGGGAAGGAGGGAGGGAAGAGGGAGAGGGAGAGGGAGAGGGAGAAGGGGAGTGAGGGAAGAGGAGAGGAGAGAGAGAGAGAGAGAGAGAGAGAGAGAGAGAGAGAGAGGAGAGGAGAGGAGAGGAGGGAGAGGAGAGGGAGAGGGAGAGGGAGAGAGAGAGAGAGAAGAGAGAGAGAGAGGACGAGAAGAGATGAGAGAGAGGAGAAGAGAGAGAGAGAGAGAGAAGTAGAGGAGAAGAGAATTGAGCTGAGAGAGGAGGGCAGAGGAAGGGGGGAGAGAGAGAGAGAGAGAGAGAGATGAGGAGAGAGAGAAAGGGAAGAGCGAGGGAAGGGAGAGGGATGAGGGATAGAGGGGGCAGAGAAGGAGGGAAGGAGAGAGAGAGGAGAGAGAAAGAATGAATAGAAAAAAGCGAGTATAAAAGGGAAGAAGACAGGAGTGAAGGTGTGTGATAGGGAAGGAGGCGGGAGAAGAGGGGGATCCGAGGTAAGTGGTGGTAATAAATGAGTAAAGAGGAAGAGAGAGGGGGGGGAGAGGGGTGGGGGGGGGAGAGGAAGGAGCGAGATTAGAGAGGAAGAGAGATGCATGAAAGAGAGAGGAGAAGAGNATACAACACCTAGCACTTAGTGTAATCAATTACTGCTTAAACATCTGGGGCTCCACAAATAGAACAAATACAAAGAACACAGAAACTACAGAACTTTGCAGCAAAAGTAGCACTAGGAAATATAAACAGATATGACCACATCACAGAAATATACCAAATATACCACTAGCATGGCTAAAAGTGCAACAGAAATACAACTATAACACATGTATTCTAATCCATAACATCATAACAAGGAATTTACCCAAATTGGCTATTACCTATACAGACAACAGGTAACACAACGGGTGTCTGTACAAGGCAAAATAGCATATGTTTATTAGTCTGAGGGTTGGAACAAGGGGAGCTCAGTGCTAGTTCCTCACTACCATTACCATTATCGTGGGCGCTGTCGTCGCCATCAACATTTTTACCATCATTACCACCACCACCATAGCCATCCCAGGACACAGGTAATCAGGTAAGAGTAAAAAAAAAGCTTTTTATTCACACGAGAATGTGTGAATAAAAGGAAATACGAATGAAAAGTCGAAAAAAAGGTAACAAACTTCTCTGTCACGCCGGACGCCCGGGCTGTGTCGGGTTCCCCTTTGGACCCGCGGTGATGCGTGGGGACAGGTGAGGGTGTTGAGGGCGGTGGCGGTGGTGGTGAGGGCGGTGGGGATGAATGTGAGAATGATGGTGAAAAGGATAATAATGGGAGGGAGAGGGAGACCGAGAGGGAGAGGGAGAGAGAACGAGAAAGAGAAACTGAGAAACAGAGAGAGAGAAACGCAGAGAAACAGAACATGAGAACCGAAAATAAGAAATAGAAACAGGAACAGAGAAAGATAAAAACAGAAACAGAGAGGAGGCCAGAGAGCGAGGAAGATCGAAAGGCAGCGTCCGGGCTAATAGCGTATGGCAGGCGGGGAGCAGAGGGGGGAGAGGGGAGAGGGGAGAGAGGGGGAGCGGGGAGGAAGAGAGGGAGAAAGGAGGGGAGAGAGGAGTGACGGGGAGGGGAGAGAGGGGACGGGGGGAGGGGAGAGAGGGGGGGGGAGTGTGCGTGAGTCAGGCAGGTTGTCAGGCTGTCCATCACGCAGGCAACAAGGAAGAGAGAGGGAGAGGGAGAGGGGAGGGAAGGGCCACACGAAAAATAGAGAAAAAAAATTGAGATAAACAGATGAAAGAGAGGAAACGGTGGAGTGAGTTATAAAAGAAGAGGGAGAGAGGGAGAGGAGAGAGAGAGAGGGAGGGGAGAGGGGAGGGAAGAGATAGGGAGGGAAGAAGCTAGGGAGAGAAGGGAGAATAGGAGGGAAATGGAGAGAAAGACTCTGGAGATTAGAGAAAGGAGACGAGAAAGAGGAGAGGAGCGAAGGGGAAAGTGAGAGTAGGAGAGTAAGGAGATGAGAGATGGAGAAAAGGGAAGGGAAGACAGCGACAGCAACAGAGATAGGAACAGAATGAAGAGGAGAGAGAGAAGAGAGAGAAGGAATAGGGAAATAAAAAAAGGAAAAAAGGTTACGAAAAGAG
>NW_020872515.1:330336-337836 GCF_003789085.1 Penaeus vannamei
CTCCCCCTCGCGCAGTACGGCAACGGTTGCTCTCCTGCGCCGAGGCAATTAAGTGGAAACGGAGGCGGGGAAGGTGTTGGCGAGGGAGGGAAGGCGTGGGGTGGAGGGGGGGAAGGGGGGGTCATAGGTCACGGGGATGGGGGGAGGGGAGGTGCAGGGTTGACACGTGAGTGAGTGAGTGAGTGAGAAGCGGGAGTGAATTGGTGAGCGATTTGAGTGAGCCGAACGCGTGGGTAAGTTAGCGTGAATGTTCATAGTGAGCGTGAGTGAGTACGTAAGTGTTTTAGTGAGCGTGAATGGTGAAGTTCGTAAGTGAATGCGTGTGTAAGTGAATGGTGAAGTTCGTAAGTGAATGCGTGTGTAAGTGAATGGTGAAGTTCGTAAGTGAATGCGTGTGTAAGTGAATGCGTATGAATGTGTAAGTGAATGAGTGCGTAGTGTGCGTGAGCGAGCGAGCGAGCGAAAGAGGAAAATCGCCCCTATGCCGAGGCTTCTAGGAAACACAGTAATGAGCACACTAACTCAGTAAGAGAGAGTAGACAGTAGTCTGAATAGCCTTTGTGTATTACCAATAGTAGTAATAGTAGTACAAGTAGTACTAGTAATAGTACAAGTAGTAGTAGTAGTTTGTGATAGCCATAGAGCAGTAGACAGTAGAACAGGCAGACAGCGTAGACAGAACCGGAAGTGTGAGTCTGTTAACCAAGGGCGTTTGTTGTGCCACACCTATGGGGAGGAAGGGGGGAGGGAGGGAGGGGAATGGGGAAGGGGAAAAGGGGGGGGGAGGGAGGGGGGGAAAGGGGTAAGGGGGTGGGGGAGGGGGGGAAGGAAAGAAGGGGAGGTGGACTAGGGAGGGATAGGGAGGAGAGAGGTGGGAGGGAGGGAGATGAGGAAGGGAAAGAGGGGGAGGGAGGGGGAGGGAAAGAGGTGGTATTATCTTTTTTTTTTCCCCTCCCTTTGCCCCTGTGGGGAAATTGCGCTGTAAGGAAATATCATCGCTTTTTGTTGGGGTTATTAGTTCTTGTCGCAGGGGGGAGGGGAGGCGAGACAGGGAGAGGGGGGATGGGAGAGGAGGGGGGGAGGTAGGGAGCCGGGGTTGAGTGTGTATAGGGGAGGAAGTGGTTGTTTTTGCCCCTCTGGGTGTTTTGTGGGTGGGTGTGAGTGAGTGTGTGTGTGTGTGCTGTTAGCCAGGGCGTGTGTCTGCGTGTATACGTGTTCGACTGCACACAGTCGCCCTTAAAACACCATCGCTAATTGATTAATTAGAAGGCGGGACCTGGCAAGGAGACGACCTCCCCCTCTCCTCCTCTTTCTCTTCCTCCTCCTCCTCCTTTTCCTCCTCTTCCTCCTCCCCCTCCTCCTCTCCTCCTCCTCCTCTCCTCCTCTCCTCTCTCTCTCCTCTCTCTCCTCTCTCTCTCTCTCTCTCTCTCTCTCTCTCTCTCTCTCTCTCTCTCTCTCTCTCTCTCCTCACCCTCCCTCTCTTCTCTCTCTCTCTCTCTTCCCCTCTTTTCCCTCTCTCTCCTCCCCTCTTCCTCCCCTTTGGTAACTCACATCCTTTCTCTCTATCAATCTGTTATCATTTTCCTCTCTCTTCCTTCTTTCCTCTCCTCCTCCCACTGTCAACAGACCGAACCCATTCTTGTTTGACACATCTGCCAGCTCCTCCCCCTTCCCCCCCCCAACTTGTAGCCTCTTCAACCCCTCCCTCCCCCCTCCCCTTAACACCCGGGAAAAGCTCTGTTTCTCATTTTGTGGTAGAGAGGTGGAAAACAAAAGAGACAAGTAGGAGGAAGAGGAAGAGGAAGAGGAAGGAGATATAAGTAGGAGGAAAGCGGAAAGAGGAAGAGGAAGAGGAAGAGGAAGAGGAAGAGGAGGAAGAGGAAGAGGAGGAAGAGAGGAAGGAAGGAAGAGGAGGAAGAGGAAGAAAGAGGAAGAAAGACAAGTAGGAGGGAAAGCGAAGAGGAGAGGAAGAAGAAGAAGAAAGAAGAAAGAAGAGAAGAAGAAGAGAAGAAGAAGAAGAAGAAGAAGAAGAAGAAGAAGAAGAAGAAGAGGAGTGGTGAAGGAAGAGGAGGAGGAGGAGGAGGAGGTGGTGAAGGAAGAGGAGAAGGAGGTGAGGAGAGAAGGAAGAGAGGAGGAGGTGGTGAAGGAAGAGGAGAAGGAGGTGGTGAAGGAAGAGGAGAAGGAAGGTGGTGAAGGAAGAGGAGAAGGAGGTGGTGAAGGAAGAGGAGAAGGAGGTGGTGAAGGAGAAGAGGAGAAGGAAGGTGGGTGAAGGAAGGGAGAAGGAGAAGGAGAAGAGGAGAAGAGAAAGAAGGAGAAGGAGAAGGAAAAGAAATAGAAGGAGAAATAGAGCAAAAAGAAGAAAGTAAGAGAGGGAAACCGTAAAGGTCACCAAAAGACGGAAAACCAACAAAAGGTGAATAAAAGAGCGAGAAGCGAAGGAAAGGTGGAAGGAGGACGGCCGATGATTCTGTTTAAGCGGAGCAGAAAAGAAGAATTAAAGGGACAGTTAAAAGCGGGTTTCTATTCTCTCTATTTTTCTTTCTTTCTTTTTTTTTTCTTTTGTTCTTTTTCCTTCCACATTTTCTTCTCGTCTCGCTCTTATTATTCACTTTTTGTTGTTTCTCCGTCTTCTTTTGGTGACATTTACAGTTTTCTTCTCTCGCTCTCTTCTTTTTTTCCTTATTTCCTCTTCTATTTCATCTTTTCCTCCATCTCCCTTTCTTTTTTCTCCTCCTCCTTTACCCTTTCCCTTCCCTCTTTTGTCTTTCAGTTTTCTTTATATGTCTTTTCTTTTCTTGTTTCTTTTTCCTTGATTTTTTTCTTTTACTGTTCTTTATTTTTTTTTTCTTCTTTTCTTTGTTTTTTGTTCTTTCTTTTTTCATTGTTTTATTTTTCTTTTGTTTTTTCTTCTTTTCGTTCTTTTTCGTTGCTTTATCTCTCTTTATATTTTTTTTTTCAATTTTTTCTATTCTTTTTATATATATTTTTTTTCATTCTTAATTTTTTTTTCTCTCTTCATCCCCTTACTGAACACTTCAGCTCCACCTCCCCTCTCTGCAACCTCTCATTTCCCCTCTCTTCCCTTTCTTTTCCTCTTTATCCCCTTTCCCCTCTCTTCCTTCCTTCTCCCCTCTTTATCTCTTTTCCCCTCTTTTCCTTCCTTCTCCCCTTCCTCCCCGTTTCTTCCTCCTCTAACCCTTCCCCCACACTACCCTCCCCCTCCCCCCTCTTCCTCCCCCTTACTCTATCCCTTCCCTTCAATCCCTCTTTTTCCTTTCTTTCCCCTTCTTCCTCTCTCCTTTTAACTTCTTCTTCTTCTCCCCTTCCCTCTTCCATCCTTTATCTCTCTCCTTTCCCCCATCCCCTTTTCCCTTCTTCCTTCCTCCTTCCCTCTCCTTTTCTCCTTCCTTCCCCTTCTTCCTCTCCCTGCCCTTCCCCTTCCCCCCTTCCTTCCTTTCTTCCTCCTTCTCCCTCCACTCCCCCCTTCCCCCCTTCCTCTCCTTCCTTCCCTTCCTCTTTCTTTCCCCTTCCCTTCCTTTCTTCCTTCCCTTCCTCTTTCTTCCTCCTTTCTCCCCCTCCCCTCCCTCCCCCTTCCCTCCCTTTCCCCGCCCGCGAAAGGGTAAGAAGATTTACCCTTAATTAGGGACACGTGACGCCCCGCCTCTTTTCGATTTGTCTGTTTGTTTTTCTTTCTTTTTTTTGAACTCGTGACATTTCTTCGTTTTGTTGGTTTATGATTGTTTTGGTTTTAAAAAAGGACAAAGAAAATGTTAGTCTTTGTTATTGTTACTGTGGTCCGTGTTTCATTTTTTGTCACGTAGTTTGTAATTTATTGGTCTGTTGTGTTCCTGCCCTTCGTTTGGGCATGTTTATTTTATTATTCAAATTTCTCTCGTTATTTTTTTTTTCTCACACGCAACACGCACGCACGCACGCACGCACGCACACACACACACACACACACACACACACACACACACACACACACACACACACACACAACACACACAACACACACACACACACACACACACACACGCACGCACGCACGCACGCACCACACACACACACACACACACACACCACCAACGCACGCACCACGCACGCACGCACGCACACGCACACACACACACACACACACACACACACACACAACACACACACCACGCACACACAACACACACACACACACACACACACACACACACACACACACACACACACACACACACACACACACACACACACACACACACACACACACACACACACACACACACACACACGTATAAACAAATGAATATGTTTGTATTATCTTCGAACGCGCCTTGTCCCTCTTTCGTAAATCACTCGCCTCGTGCTTTCCGGTTTCATGACTCCACTTTTTTTCGAAATCGCTTATCTTTTCCTTCGGGTTTCCATTTCGGAAGCGCTTATCCTTATCCAGGTTGGCCGTTATCGTCGGGGTGACCGGAAGCTGACGTCACTCGCATTACGGAATTTACAGGAATCTTGCGTGCACCCCGCGCGCTGTCACAGATACCTGGGGGGGGGGGATGGGAGAGGTGGGGTCTGAGAGAGATTTACACACGCGCGCGCCACACACACACACACACACACACACACACACACACACACACACACACACACACACACCACACACACACACACACACACACACAACACACACACACACACACACACACACATATATATATATATAGATATATATAAATATATATGAATAATTATGAAGTATATATGAATGTATATATATATTATATATATATATTATATATATATATATATAGAGATGGAGAAGAGAGAGAGAGAGGGGGGAGGAGAGGAGGAGAGAGAGAGAAATCGTTGAGGGACGATGTTCAAAGGAGGTAGAAGGAGAGGAGGATGAGGGGGAGAGAGAGAGAGAGGAGCAGAGAGGAGAGAGTGAGAATAGTGAGAAGAGGAGGTGAAGAGATGAGACTGATGTTTGAGAGTGAGAAGAAGAGGAGAATATAAAGCATAAACCATGTGATACGTTGTGCGCCGTTAAATGTGCGTGTGTGGGTACGCACCCGATTGATTGCGCTAATTCCTGCGTACGGCTCTGTCGTGAAGTCATGTATTCCCCAAACTGTTCTTTCCGAAATAGAACTAATGTGGGGAAGCTAAGATAATCATAGGAAATAAAAATTGACAAATGTGGAGGGAAAGATTAAGTAGACAGAAATGGGGTAAAGCAGGCCAGGAACGTGGGAAGATTCGGACCTTTTATTATAAGGAAAAGGAGATGAAAGAGGAGAGCATCAGGAGTTGAAAGGAGGAAAAAGAATAAGGAAAGACCCCCTCGGAATAAGGAAGAGAAGATTAAAGAAAGAATAGAAAGAGAAGCAAGAGAAGAACAGAGAAAATAAGAGATGGGGGGAAAGAGTGATTTTATAAAGTAAGGAAAAAGAGGGGAAGGAAATAACAGCGCCTCGAGGGAGAGAACCTGCCGAGTAGGGGGTCAAAGGATGGTGACCTGGCGATGGAGGGTTGGTTGGCACTCGGAGACGGACGCTTGAATTGTTGCACTCGATTGGCTGTGCCATCGACTCTGCAGCGCGGCGGACTCGCTCGCTCTTTTCGTCATGTCTACCTATCCATCTATCCAGTTCTGTCCATCTACCTCGTTCGCTCTTCTCGCTTGGTCGCGTCTCTTTTTATCTCTCTCTCTCTCTCTCTCTCTCTCTCTCTCTCTCTCTCTCTCTCTCTCTCTCTCTCTCTCTCTCTCTCTCTCTCTTCTCTCTCTCTCTCTCTCTCTCTGAATTTTCATTTTGGCTCCTGCCTGCTCGTCTGTCGCGCCAAACTTTTTTTTTTATAAATTCCAGTTTATTTTTTTTCATCTGAAAAATACGATAAACAGGTGAAAAAGCGGGCCTAGGGGGGAGGGTGGGTGGGAAGGGGAGGGGGGGCAAATTGCGTCATGGGCGGAGTAGTTTTCATTTTAGCGCCCAACAGATGGCTCCTTAATGGATAGGGGTAAGAGGAAGGGGAGGGAAGACTGGGAAGAAGTAGGAAGGAAGAGAGGAAGGGAAGAACCAAGGAGAAGGAAGAGGAGGAAGAGAGGAGAGAGGAAAGAACAGGAGAAAGGAGGAAGAGGTGGAAGAATGAGAAAAGGAGGAACAGAGGGAGTGAGGAAAAGGAAGAAGAAAAGAGGGAAAGAGGGAGGAACGCGAGAAAAAAGAAGAAATGGGAGAAGAGGGAGGAGAAAAGGTTTGAAGGGGATAAACGCGTAAATTATAACAATTATGACAGTGAATTTTAACGGGGTGCGGGGTAAAAAAAAAGGAAGAAGAGAGAGAGAGAGAAGAGAGAGAGAGAGAGAGAGAGAGAGTGAGTCGGAAGTGCAGTGAGTGAGTGAAGTGAGTGAGTGAGTGAAGGTGGGAGTGAGTGAGTGAGTGAGTGAGTGAGTAGAAGTGAGTGAGTGTGTGTGCTGTTGTGTGGTGGGGGATGGGGAGGGAAGAGGGAGAGGAAAAACGAGATCAGAGATAAGAGAAATGAATGAAAGAATATTTCTTTTGCGGTAAGATGGGAGGCCAAGGAGGGTGTCAGTTTCGAAAGCTATTGTACGAGTTGCAAAATGTCCGATAAAGATGGCGCTGATGCCCTGCCCCTGCGCTCTTCCTTGCCTCTCTCCTTTGAAAAAAAAAAGAAAAATAGAAAAAAAAATGAGTGACGTGTATGGGGATGATGATGATAATGAATAATGGGTATGACGAAGTATTAATGACGATTATGATTGTAATACCGAGGATTGTAAATAATGGGTTCTGGTTATGATGGTGGTGGTGAATGGACGATGAACGATGATGAGGAGGAACAAGGAGAGATGAAACGGTGTTGACGACGATGGTGATAGATGATGATGTGATGAGAATGAGGATGGGAATGAGAGATGACGAATGACCGATGACGATGACGATGATGATGATGAGGGAAAGATGATGATGAGGGATGAGGGAAGGATGAACGATGAATAGAAATGATGGTGGTGGGCAGTTGGATGACGATGAACGAAGGTGAATGACGGTGAATGACGGGGGAATAAGGGCTGATTATGGGAGCACACGCACGAAACCTGAGTTGAAGCGATGAATATAGTAGCGTCGTTTCTTCCTTTATCAGCGCCCCTTCCTTATCATCATGCACTGCGACTCGATGGTAAAGAATAGCCTTTCATCGATTGCTGGCTCACAGTCGACTGTCCTTCTGGGAAAGAGAAATGAGGGCGAAAGAAGAAGAGCGAGGAAGAGGGGGAAGGAGGAGGAGGAGGACGAGGTGGGAAAGAGGAGGAGGAGGAGGAGGAGAGGGGGGAGAGGAAGGAGGAGAAGAGGGAGGGGAGAGGAAGGAGGAAGAAGAGGGAGGGGGAAGAGGAGGAGAGGGGGTTAAAGAGGAGGGAGGAGGAGTTAGGAGAGGGGGGAAGAAGGAGGAGAGAGGGGAGGGAGGAGGAGGTAGGAAGAG
>NW_020872515.1:340336-350771 GCF_003789085.1 Penaeus vannamei
ACCACGCACACACCACACACACACACACACACACACAACACACACACACACACATGTGTGCTGGTGATTGCAGTGTAGCGTTCTCGTCTAGCAGTCTTGCTGACCTGCGTCCAAATCGGTGGATAGGAACACCGGCCGTCCCTGCACTCGGGGGGGGGGGGGGGATTTAGAAGCACAATAAACAGACATAATTGGCTGAAGTCACAAGAGCCTGCCACACCAAATCTTAAATTATTGTTATTGTTATATGATTATTGGTATTGTTGTTATAGATATTATTTTATTATTGTTATAGTTATTATTATTATTAATATTAATGTATTATTATTCAAAGATATAATCCCACGCATATAATCGAATGTCCCTCTCCCTCCCCATCGATCATCCAAGGTACAGTTCAAGCCTTGGAAGCACCTGTGTCTATAAGCAGTGACACACCTTTCCAGGTTAATCAGCAGAAACATGTTTACGTAGTCAGGGTTGCCATTTAGGGGAGGCTTCTAGATGAGCTAAAATTATGTTTTTGCAGGTTTGCCCGAATATTAAATCCATGAGTGTAATGTTATGCCGTGTGGATATGACTCGTTTGTGACTTTGACTCTCTTTAATGCGGTTTGATCTCATTCCGGACTTGAAATATCTTTTTAAGCGTAAATAATCTGCAAAAAAGTAAGACGATATACGCTTGCGTGACTATATATAATGGAGTGATGAAATGGTGGCAACACTTAGCTCGGAAATGGTGACCGATTTGACTATTACATAATTCCGCGGTGAATGTTATCTGCCCCGTCGATAGCAACTTGCAATCAGCCAACGTCACGGGAACTCGTTTCATTTGGAAGTCTTTTTTGTGTTGGTTTTTTCTGTTCGACTCCAATTTTTATCTTTCTCGTATTTTTTATTTGTTTCCTCTTTACCTACCCCGCCATTTTAATTTTTTGTCTTACTTTTTTTAGCCGTGTTTTGTTATTTAGTGTTTTTTCTTCCCTTATGGGTGGCTCTGTGTATTTTTTGTTAAAATATATATACATTATAGAATATATTGCTCGTAGTATATACTATATATCCACTAATCTAATGCTATCACGTGGTATTACTTATTTATTTTTATTATATATGTGTATGTTATATATAATATTATAGTTGTATATAATTATTGTTATATATATGATATGTTAGTATATTGGGGTTGTATATTTATATATGTAGTATTTATTAGTATAGTGTGTGGATGATTTAGTACCCTTACATTATAGTAGTGTATAGTATATCAACTTTTAGCTATCTTTATCATTAAGTACTTTTATTTTTATTAATTATGTGGATATTATTATATATATTATTAATCTATAATATAATTGTATCATAATCTTTATGTATATATTAAATTAAACGCTAATATATAAGAATATATATGAGTATGATATATATATTGTGTTGTGATTAGCAATATACATAATAACAAATACGAGATTATATATTATATAGTACTATAATTATATTATAATATATATTATCATCGTTGCATAAGAATTATTATTAGTCATTGTAATATATTGTATATATTATACTATATGTAATATTATACTTATATATAGATAATATACTTTTATGGTATATCTTTATATGATCATTACCTATAATCTACATAAATTATATATATAGATACTC
This sequence comes from Penaeus vannamei, assembly GCF_003789085.1. Taxonomy (NCBI): domain Eukaryota; kingdom Metazoa; phylum Arthropoda; class Malacostraca; order Decapoda; family Penaeidae; genus Penaeus; species Penaeus vannamei. The sequence continues at coordinate 342,011 of NW_020872515.1, forward strand.
AATATTATCTACTACCAGATATATATATATATTATATATATTTAAGAATTTTATAGATATGTACTCACACCTCATACAACTAAACGCACCACACACACAGCACACAAGACACACAATATTATCTATTGATATATTCTATATTGATTAGTAGTAGTAGTAATAATATCTAGTACCTTATATATAGACATTATTTAATACAGTTATAGATATACTATAATATAGTCATATATAGTAATATGCTAATACTAGTATATAGGTATTAGTATATCCTAGTAATATAGGCTAGGTAGTCGTATTCCCGGGGTATGTAGGTACTATCATATATCAAAAATATAAGGTATTATAAATATTGTATATATATATATAGTATATTATTATGTATATCCTATACAAAAATAATATAAATACACTACTACCTAGTATATACACAACTTATATTCTATATTATATCGTATATTTAGCTATATATATATTCATTATATCTGTGCATTATACATTATGTAGTATATTATATATATTAGATTAGTTTATATATATATATATACACACCACTAGACCAATCACACACACAAAACAAAACAGCGAAAACCAAAATAAAAAACATATATATATTAACATAGCATAAATATCATATTATATTATACTACTAATATCACATAACTTAATAAAAAATATTAATATATATATATATTATATATTATAAATAGTATACGATATATATATATATTTTATACATATGCATATATAGTACGTATTAGTATATTATAATTAATATATACTAATATATATAATACATACATACTTTATACTAGTATATATATATATAATTTATATATTTTATATTTATATATATATATAATAGTATATAGATAAGTAGTACATATAAAAGTAATATATATAATATAGCGTTACTATCTCTTTTTATATCTATATGATTGCCTCCTCTATTATACAACTACCTACCCTCCTCTCTATTTCATACATATGTACATAACTCTACTGCCTAAGCTATAATGTGCTATAATAATAGTATATTGTTAGTATATATATAGCGTATATAGTTAAAATAAGTACGTATGTATTAGCTGTTATGTGCATAATTATGATAACGTGATGGCGTTAGTACCCATATTATTACTCTATAACATGGTATTACTATAAAAAAATCGTATGTAATTATAACACGTTGGTAATTAGTAAGTGTATAACCTCGCCATATAGTTTCACAGTCTGTATTATATAATTATAGTATAGTATATATACATTTTATACATATATTATACATAGCTCACAAATTATGACGTTCCATTACTAGGTGGATCCGCGTTTATAAGTATATTAGTATTAACATATATATAATTAATAAGTATATATCTTAGATATATTAATAAAATATAGTACTAGCTATAAATAAAACCCAATAGATGTCTAAATTCTGAATTGAGGGTATGTGTGATCGTATATATGTTAGTAGGTGATATATATAGTAGTGTATATATATATTTTATATATATATTTATATATATAATTATATTATATATATATATATATAAATATTATATAATTATATTGTATATATATATATAAGTCTATACTATATACTTCATTAATAATATATATATTTAATATATTTGTATATGTTATAATTATATTATTCTACTTTTAATGTATATACATAATATTATATATATTATTATATATATATATATAATATATATATTATATATATAATATATATAAAATTTATATATAGTATATATGTAGTTATATTAATGTGTCTTATTGATTAGTATTATATATTAAATTATTAACGTACTGATATATATATTTTGTTCAACTTTAATATATATATGATATGATATTATAATAAGATTTAATTGATAGGCTTCGAAGCCTTATAGTTATTATCATGATATATTATTATGAATTATACTAAAATTGAGAATATCGTAATAGTGTTTTATTTATAATGAACTTATATTAACCTATTAATATTCTGAGTATATATTATCGGTATTCATATATATATATAGTATTATATTATTATATGATCTTATTATAGATTTTACATTATTTATATCATACAACTAATATATTAGTGAATATAATAATATATTATAGATTTTAGTAGTACTTCCTAATAATATAGCAATATATATAATAGAATATATAGTATTTATGTTATAATATAATAATAATTATAATATTATAGAAATTTTAACTCTGTCTAATATATATAATGTATATGTATATAATATCTTGTGTATAGACTTTTGACTATTAAAGATGTATAGTCGTATTATAGTATATTAGTAATATTATATATATTTTAATATAGATTAAAACATATATAATATGATTAATTTATATATATATATATTTATTATATATGCCAATACATATATATAATATAGCTAATAATGTTCTTAATAACATAATATCGAACATATAATAATAATTTAGTATAATATATAACACGTTAGTTTACTACCATATTATATGAATATAATAATATATAATATAGCAATATATAATTATATTAATTTATACTATATACATATATATATATATGAAAACTTTTAATAGTAGTATATCTATATAACTACAATACTCAATACATCTTATATATTATATATATACTCTTGGTAATACACCTATCTCTTATCTACTATGTGACAGTCATCTATGAAATTGTATATATACGAGTGGTATATATTATTTAAATATTAGTAAAGCCCTTCAATATATTTATGTTATTAAATCCTATATATTACTAAATATATATATCTAATATTAACCATTATATTTATGACATATATTTATATATAATTTTTAATATAATGTATACATAATATTGGTATTATTTATACATGAATTTTATAATTTAATAATATATATATAATAATGTATTATTTATAATTTTATGTTTTTATACTTCTATTTTTCCCGTTTTCAATTAAAGTATATATAATAAGAAGAGAGAGAGAGCGAAGTAAGATGGAAGAGAGAGGAGGAGATGAGAGTAAGAGAGAGAAGACCCCGTCCGATGAAGTAATTCGGGAGTTTAAAGCAGTAGCATATTTTGAGACTAGATATTTCGGGAGAGAAGGAATTTTTTTTCAGTTAGCAGAGGATACCTGAAAATTTATTAGATATGGTAAATGCGCGCACACGGACACAAACACGCATACAAACACAAACACGCAAACGCAACAAAACACCACACGCACACGACAAAGCACACACGCCACACAAACACACAGAAACACACAAAACACACACACGCACACACAAAACAACACACACGGGCGCACAAACGCAGCACACGACACGCACACGCACACGCACTACGCCACACACACCACACACACACACACACAGCACACACACACACACACACACACACACACACACACACACACACAACACACACACACAACACACACACACACACAACAACGTACACGTACACGTACGTACACGTACACGTACAAATACACACATGCGCGCACACACTGCACACGAACACGCACTCTCTCATTTTTCTATCTCTCCCTCCCCTCCCATCCCCTCCCCCTCCCTCTTTCCCTCTCCCCTCCCCCTTTCCCTCTCCCTCCCCCCCTCCCCTTTCCCTCTCCCTTCCTCCCTCCCTCTCCACGGTTTTATCCTATTCGTTCATAGAGATAAAGACACCCAATCAGAGCATTCCAGGTGTGCCTGTCGTGTCAGTTCAGGTGCTGCCGACTTTGGAAATTAACACGTATTTGTTTTTCATTTCTCTTTATTTATTTTTTTTTTTTTATTTCTCAATGCATGATTTCGTCCCCCCCCCCCCGCCCCCCGCCCCCGCCCCCATGCCTCTCAGGTGAGGAGGAAGATTAGAATTCGAGATATGTGTTACGTGTGTGTGTGTGTGTGTGTGTGTGTGTGTGTGTGTGTGTGTGTGTGTGTGTGTGTGTGTGTGTGTGTGTGTGTGTGTGTGTGTGTGTGTGTGTGTGTGCGTGTGTGTGTGTGTGTGTGTGTTGTGTGTGTGTGTGTGTGTGTGTGTGTGTGTGTGTGTGTGTGTGTGTGTGTGTGTGTGTGTGTGTGTGTGTGTGTGTGTGTGTGTGTGTGTGTGTGTGTGTGTGTGTGTGTGTGTGTGTGTGTGTGTGTGTGTGTGAAAAAAACATACTCCTGACAGTCTTGTTCCAAAACATCGAACTCCATTTTCTGTGAATTGTTATGGTCGTTTTCTTTCGTTGCGCCCTTAAGTTTTGTTTTTCTTTTTCTCAAAAATAAAAGTTTTGTGTATGTGTTGAAAGAAGCACAAAATTATTTTAATTAATTTTCCTTATGAATCTAGAAGATATTGCCAAGAAAAATGACTTAGTAAGTGCGAGTGAAGGAAGGAAGAAAGAAGTGAATATTCCACGAACAAAAAGAGAAAAGAAACGAAAGAGACAAGGGAAAGTAAGAAGGGAAGAATATAAGTGATAGAAAAAAATTAAAGTTTAAATACTAAGAGAGACGAATAAGCAAAGACCTAACCAGCGGTGTATGCTAAGAATGAAAAAAAAAAATATAAGTGCGCGAAAAATAAAAATGTTCCCCCAAAATGAAGTCCGTCGACCCTTGGCATCTCCTCTCCCTGCATTCGGCGAAGAAAAGAACAATTTATTGACCTACCGAATCCCTGCCCCTGCCCTGCCTGTTCCAACCCCTGCCAGGGACTCCCGGCACGCCTGTCCCACGCCCCTGGCAATGCCCCTTCCTCCCTGTCCTTGTGGCGAAGCTGTAGCAGGAGGGACGAGGAGCAGAGGGAGGGGACTGTTGCCCTCTTGAGGTCCCTTTTTCATTTTCATTTTTTTGTTTTGTTTTTCTTTTCATTTCTTTTTCTTATTTCTGAAGGGACGCTTCCGACCCTGATTACTCTTGCTCTCCACTGTTCCTCATTCTTCATTTCCGTTCCTCTACTTAGATTTCTTCCTCTTCTTTCATCATTTCTCCCTCTGTCACTTCCCTTTCCTCCTAGTCTCCCTTCATTTTCTTCTCTTCTCGTTTTCTTCTCCTCTACCCCTTCCATTTCCCTCCTCTTCCTTCATTTCATCTCCTCCACCATCATCTCCACCTCCACCTCCACCTCCACCTCCACCTCCACCTCCACCTCCACCTCCACCTCCACCTCCTCCTCCTCCTCCCTCCTCCTCCTCCTCCTCCTCCTCCCCTCTCCTCCTCCTCCTCCTCCTCCTCCTCCTCTCTTCCTCTCCTCCATCCTTCTCCCTCTCACTCCTCCCACCATGGCGGGCGGGGGGACACGCGGAGGACGTGGCCGCACCATCGCAAGTCTCTCTTCTGCAGACTGTGGAGAAGAGGTGAGTACGAGTGGGTGGGTGAGTAAGTGAGAGAGTGGGTGAGTACAGTGGGTGAGTGGGTAAGTGGATGAGTGAGTGGGTGAGTAAGTGAGAGAGTGGGTGACTGGGTAAGTGGATGAGTGAGTGGGTGAGTAAGTGAGAGAGTGGGTGACTGGGTAAGTGGATGAGTGGGTGAGTGTGAGAGAGAGAGGGTGGATCTGTGAGGAAGTGGATGGAGAGAGAGGGTGGGTGAGTGAGTAAGAGGGTGGGTGGGGTGGGTGAGTGAGTGAGGGTGGGTGGGTGAGTGAATGAGTGGGTGAGTGAATGAGTGTGAGAGAAAGGTGGGGTGGGTGAGTGAATTATTGAGTTAGTAGGTGGATGAGTAAGTGGGTGGGTGTGGGTGAGTGAGTGAGTGGTGGGTTGGTGAGTGAGTTAATGAGCTAGTGAGTGGGGACTGGATGAGTAAATGAGTGGGTAAGTGAGTGAGTAGGTGAGTGACTGGGGGATGGGTGTATTGGGTAGGTGAGTGGGTAGGTGGGTGAGTGAGAATGAAGAAGGATGTGTGTAATAAAGAATGGGTAATTCACAGAATGAGAAAGTAAGAGCGAGAATGAACGAATGGAAGATGTAATTACCAGTTTAGTGGAAGGACGAATAAGTGACAGTGTGAGTAAGAGAGAGAATTAAGTGTAGGCACCACTGAATGAATGATTTCAAATGAAAACTAAATCAGTTCGGAAAATCTTCATCATTACCCCCCCCCTCACAAAATCAACTTGGCAATTGCAATACGTTTACTTGCCTCATTGGCCCCGCCCCCTATTTAAAATCAGCTGATGGTTAACGACTCAGGGTCCTGTAGATTCTTAGCCCAATTTTCTTTTCTTTGTTCTTCTGAAAGTTTCTTTTCATGGTTTGAAATAGATTTTTTTTTTCATATGTTTTAATTTTAAATGTGCAATCTTGCTTTAAAAAAAAAGAGAGAAAGGAGAGAGTTAGTGCTGGTAACGAAGCTACAGATAGCAGTTGCTGCTCTGCTGGAACCCTTCGCTGGCCGAGGGACTTGGTCACTGAAACATTACTTTAAGTCTCGCGGTTCAGTTAAGGCCCTGTCGCGCTAGCACTTTTTCCGTCATTTTTTTTGCGTTTCTATAGGATCTTTCCGCATGTCAGTGGGCTGACTGACCCTGTCGCACCACGAGGGCAGCATAGTGCCCATGTAAACAAATATGGCGGCATCTGAGTGACGTCCCGGGAATCACGCGCATTCTCATACATATCACGTTATTTTAAAGAAATATTTTTATGTACATTGAATGTAGAAATACTCTAAAACATCAACTATCGTTTTCATTAACATTTTTCATCTAATATATCAATAAAAAAAAAAAAAAATCTCGATGTATAGATCAAGACGGAGATTATTCAGATCACACAATCAGTTTTTCCGTCATTTTTTTGTTTCCGAATGAACTCGTATGATAAGGATAAGGATAAGGGTTTTAGGAAGGGAGACACAATCCCATCAACACACACACACACACACACACACACACACACACACACACACACACACACACACACACACACACACACACACACACACACACACACACACACACACGATAGGATTGTGTCTCCCTTCCTAAAAACCCTTTTTAATAGTTTTCTTTTGTCGGTTGTGCATGGAGCTTGAATTTCGCTATCTCATATTCGCGTTATATCTTCCAGCATTTTACACTAAACCTCTCCCCTTTGTTTTCGAATAGCTTGTGATACTGCTGCGATTTGAGAGAGTGGCCGACTAAGCGCCATAGACAAAGGCATCCTGTACACCGAAAAACACAGGAACATGTACACAAAGATGAAGAGAAAAACCTGCAATAAGATTTTGTTTCGTTTCTTTCTTTCTTCTTTTCTTTATTATTATTTTATTTACTCTCCTGTTCTGGTGAAATTCTGGATGTGGCTCGTCACGAATCCGCTGCCGGCCGGTTTTCGTGGCCAAGGTCCGTGTAAGCACTTATTTAGACCTTTTATGTATGAATCTATATTATCTCATTACCTTAGAAACTATCATTTCTCTTTCAAACACATTTTGTTGCACAAAGATATGATTATTACAGTCGTATGTTATAAGAAATTGTGGAATCCAGTCTTTGAAGCACAAAATCCTCCACTAAGGGTACGGTCAGACTACAAAATCCTCCACTAAGGGTACGGTCAGACTACCCATAAATTTCTCTGGAATCCAGCGATTTTCTGTGGGCTGGAACCAACCCCCATCCGCGGTATTCACTCTGCGAAAAGAACCATCGGCTCTGTCCAGTGGAGTCGCGGCATCTAAACAAGTCGTGACCGCAGAAATTCGCTGTGGATTCCGCAATGTATATGTATATGAACATATACGTGCAAATCCATACACGCATGTATAGACGTGAGTATATTTGTGTAAACGTGCGAATATTAGAGTGCAGGGGTGTATAGGCCTACCTGTGGGCACATGTGCACATGTACACATGCGTACATTTATATTCATAGTTCTCTGGTCAGCAGAGGCCAAGCGATGCATAATTTCTATAACTTACGACTTTGACTATATGGACACGTATTTGTATGTTCACAACTGTGTACATGCGTGCACGTACAAGTAGCACGGTCTTTCGCACATTTCGATGCACTCGTTAGATCCATATTTATTTATTTATTTTTTATTCGTCTACTCCTCTTCCTCGAAACCAGCAGTAAACGCGTAGTCACGAGTGGAGTACTCTTTAAGGAGGGACCTTGAGTTGTTTTCTGTTCGTTAAAAATAACCGTTCAGAAAGCGTTGATATTTTAAAATTCAAATCGCTTACAGGGGTTCTCAGTTTACGACGGTCTCGACTTACGACGTGTCGTGGACAAGACGCTAGAAATCCTGTACAGTATTTACAGTTTGTCTTCCATGTGCTCCTTTAGCCCTTGTTATGTTTTCATGTACGTCATAGAAGTGTCTTAGGTTTTGCATTATGACTTTAATACATGTATACATACACATTAGCATATGTGAGTGACTTCGGTGCTTATGTACGTATGTACATAAGCACCCTGTCGCTCTGGTATTGCCTTGCTCGATAAGACAGCAAAGACTTATTAGTCTTTGATAAGATAGAGAGGCTCTCGAATCAATGTTTTCCTCTTCTTCCTGAGGTGCCAGTTCCATTTCGCTTCCAGCCATTCTGTGGTCACCTCCGACATTTGTCTTATGAATAACTCCTGATTGTAAATGAATTTTTATGAGGTCATTTTTTCTTTCGATAACTGATGGTGGCTTCCACGTTTACTTTCTATCGAATCTGTTTTGTCGAAGAATATATCCATGATTATTGTACAGCGGGCTCTTGGTTTTTATCGGTACTCTCGAGAGCGTCAGTGTGGCTGTAGGTTGG
>NW_020872515.1:368371-372660 GCF_003789085.1 Penaeus vannamei
CAACAGGAGCTAGGGACAGAACGAGTGCTTCTATGATGTCATCAAGAATTCCCACACTTTTCCCAAAGCAAATCTGTTTCATGGTGGCAACAGTTTAGGGGTGAGTGTCATCAAAACTGCTCAAAAAATAATTTCAAATTCTTCCAAATGCTGCTGAAGAATAAGGTTTAACCAAAAAAATTTAATTGTTTCTCAGCTCTGGCCATTACCTCTCAGCAACAATATAAACAATGGACATTCAAGAACATAATACTCAAATTTTCATATTGCTCATTTCACTCCTATTCATTGAGATCTAATTAAATTCATAAATTGCAATATTGCCAGTTTGAATAAAAAAGAAAGTCACCATACTTGTGCACCAAGACAATATAGAATGGTTACACCTTGCATACTCCTGAACTCACTTGAGCATGAGGGGGAGGATGAGGCTGGTTAAGAGGCGGCACGGGCGAGTGATGAGGGCCGGGCACTGGAGGCGACACCATCTGGTACACAGGGTAGCCACCTGGGCCTAGGGCAGGGCCCGGGTGCTGAGGTGGAGGCTGCCCCCCATGCAACCTAACCAGCTCACCTCGGTGGTCAGATGGTCTGCTGATGGGGACACTGTGGGCTGAGCTGTGCGCTACTGATACCATGGGAGGTGGTGGTCCATGAGGGGGGCCATGGGGAGGTCCATGGGGAGGAGGCCCATGTTGAGGGCCATGCGGAGAGCTGTGGCTTGGCGGCCCATGTGAGGGAGCCATTGAGTGAGGGGGTGGGGGGCCATGAGATGGGGGAGGGTGGCTGTGAGGGGCCCCAGAGGGGCTCAGGGATGCCACACCATGTGGCGACACGCTCGTGTGGTAGTTACCCCCCGCAGGACTGTGTCTGGAAAGAGCAGAGCAAGCTCAAAGATTTATTTGCAAGTATCATTATGCATAAATAAACATATACAAGTTATTTATAGCCAAATAGCACAATATTGATAAAGTTATGAGATAATAACATATAAAGGTATAATTATGACAGTAAATAAAGAATAAATCAAGTACCCTTTCCATGTAGCATAACTGATTTTTATAAAAGTCTAACCACAATAAGACTAAATAATGATTCTAGTAAGAAATTCTTTAAATAAGAGCTGAATATTACGCATGTCCTTACTACACTATGAAAAAACAAAGTAAAATTATTAAAGAAAATAAAAGAGCAAGTAAAGGAGAAAATACATAATATAAATAAGTCTTAAAAAGAAGAAAGAATAAAAGAAAAGAAGGAAAGGACATTGAAAGTGAAGCAAAGAATTAAAAAAGAAAAACAATTAACCCACTAGCGACGATACATTTTCAAACCGAATATAATGTTTTCGGGGTGGCTTTAAAATTGAGTCTGAGAACCTGCCCGCACACCGCCCACCATGGGCGACAATATCAGAGTGCAAGCTCCCATCCAGCGTTGAACCGGCAGGACGCCCAGCAATGTTTATTTTTTCCGGGTGTCTCATAAGTATGACACCCGTCTTAAGTGGGTTAAAAATGGAGATACAGATTTTTTTTTTTTTTTTTTTTTTTTTTTTTTTTTGTTACACTGAATACTCTTTGCTGTGACAAGCTGTCTACTTATATGCTTCTATATTACCCCTTGTGATCAAGGAATGCCCTGGGTTATTATCCACTGGCAGCAAGCAGGACTGAATGTGCGTCAGCCATATTGCTAACGCAACTGCTGCACAATACAGCACATAGTGAAGAGCATATGAGTGAAACAGAAAAAAATATAGAAAGTGAGGAGAAACCACAAAAAACCACAGCACCTACCTCAAAGATGTTGGACTGGGCTGTGCTCCAGGAGGCAGCATCGGGGACTGTTGTCTGTGCTCTGTCCCAGGGCTCCGATAGCGATACTCTGGTTCCCCCAGGCCATTCTCTACAGGTAAGGGTGGAGGCGGGCCCCGGCGATCATGAGGAGAGGTACCCCTCCTCTCATGGGGTGATGGGCCACGCCGGTCATGGGGGGAGGCTCCCCTGTGGCCTGAGCTGCCTCCAACTGGGGTGGTACCACTAGGATGTGTGCTGCCTCCTAAGGAAACAAGATTTTTTTTTTTAACTATGTGTATCTATATGGTTAGTTATCTACTTAACCATATATGCTGTAAATTGCATGAAATACTATCATAACCAGTTCTATTCACTGTAATTTGAATATCATATTACTTTTAATCTACATACATTTTCATTTTAATATCCTAATTTATGTCCTTCCTTTTTCCTGCTTTTGAAATCAATGTTCATATTAAATAAAAGCAACTACAATGTAATGGACACCAATCAACAACCACAGACCAAACATCTAGGACAAGATGCCTAGCCACTCAACGCACTGGGGATGGTGGCCCTGCGAGTGGGGCCTTGGGGGTGGGGGTCAGGGCTGAGCCACTGCTGGGGGGTCTGGGGTTAGGGGCATGGGCTGTTGCTGCTGAGGGTGGCTGGGGAGGGGGAGCTGAGGATGAGGAGGAGGAGGAGGAGGAGGAGCCTGACACAGAGGAGGGGGGCTGGGTTGGCATTGGATGAAGCGTTGGCGTTAGCCGTCGAGGGAGAGTTGAGTGGCACGGAGAGGCGGGCGTTGACAGCCAGGAGGTGGTCTCTGCGGGCTAATCAAAGAGCTCACTGTCTCCTCCAACCTGACATTCTCCTGGCGCAGCTGATGCAGGCATGACAGCAATGACGCAACTGAAAAGGGAAAGGTAGAGGAGAAAAGGACTACACCACATTCTACTAAATTACTGGATAATACTAGCAACAAAAACTCATCATACTCTTGAAAGGAAAAAAAAAAAAAAAATCATTAAAGAATCCATTCCTTACTGTCAAAATGTTGTGCCTGCTCCATCAGAAATTGGCTTCCTTGTTCCCATTGTCTTTCTAGTAACTGCTCCAGACTTTGCGGGAATGGAGGCGGCTGGCTATTCGCAGCACTTGTACTCCCATTCGGATTCTACATAAAGGGAGGCTCATGTGAGTTAAATGTTACTTCCATTTTTAATATCATAATTTGTATTCCAAGTCCTTCATATAGGGTGTTTCTATCCAATGCTGTAATTCAAAAACTCATCCAATGAGTGCACTCTGTCACCTACCTCCTTTTTTCCCTGGTATAGCTGGACCAACCAGGAGATTGGTCATCTTTTTCTTCTCATCCTTGTAATATGGAGTGTGCTTCAAGTTCTGCATGTAAAGTGTCTGTCATCTTTTGAGCAACTGCAGATGCTGGGTTCAGCTGGTTTCCAAGAAGGAGTGTGTTGGCGCCAACACCATTGGTGATGACAGTTGTCAGGTTGCTGAAATAAAAAAGATCAATGAGCATTAGGTGTTGCATTTGTAAGTACAATAACATGTTTCAGCCTGTCTTTAATGATAATTTTCAAAGTTATATCTAAAAAGGCAAACCTTTCAAGAAAGTCAATAGAATACACTTCATAAAAAAAATTACATTAATAAGGAAACAAGACCTCTCCACACTCACTCTTTACTCTCTGTCTTTTTCCTCCCCCGTTTGGGCTGGGGAGCCGACTCAGAGGTGAAGGAGTCAGGGGGATGATGCCCAGAATCACGACCTCCACCATCACGACCCCCACCCGGAGGCCTCGCTTATTCATGCCTCCTCTTGGCTCTCCGACTCTGTCCTGACTACTCGCCTAAGTCAAAAGCAGCAAGGTCAACATCATCTTATGTAAATATTTAAGTACATACCAAAAGCTCTTATATCTACATATGTCAATTATTAGGCCCTGGTGACCATGCTAGATTTCCAACCTCTTTGAATGACAATCTTGCCCTTTTTCTAATGCTATTAACATCAATACTGTTATCATTCTTATTGATATTATGATACATACATACATACACACATACATACATACATACATACATACATACATACATACATACATACATACATACATACATACATTATATATATATACATATATATATATATATATATATATATATATATATATATATAATATATATATGTATATATATTGTATATATACTATATACATATTATATATATACTATATATATACTATATAAATACTATATATATTATATATATACTACATATATGTATATATATACACATATATGTATATATACTATCTATATGTATATATACTATATATATGGGTTGTATATATATATATATATATATAATAATATATATAATATATATATATATATATGTATTATATATATATATATATATATATATATATATATAGTATATATATACTAAATATATGTATA
>NW_020872515.1:372760-382760 GCF_003789085.1 Penaeus vannamei
ATCATGATAATAACAATAAAAAAAATAATAATGGTAAAAATAATAATAATAATAATAATAATAATAATAATAACAATAATGATGATAATGATAATAATAATAATGCTGATAATAACAATAACAATAACAATAAAAAAGGAAGCCAATGATAATGATATTGATAATGATAATAACGATAATGATAATTAAAATGATGATAACAATGATAATAATAACAATGATAAAAATAATGATGATAATATTATCATCAATAACAATATATTATTAATAATAATAATAAATGAATAACGATGATAATGAATGATGATGATAATAATCAAAAATAATAAAAATAATAGACTTGATAAGAATGATAATAAGGATTATGATGATAATGATGATGATATAATAATAACTAATTACTACTAATAATAATAAATAATAAAACAATAATAATAATAATTCATCATCATCAATATCAAAGTATTAATAGTAATAATAATATAATAATAATAATAATGATAATAATAATAATAATATGATAATAATAATAATAATAAAATAATAGTAATAATATCATCATCATCATCAATCATCATGATAATAAGATAATAATAATAATGCCAAAAAAATAATAATGATAATAACAATAACAAAAATAATAGTAATAAAAATTGTAATGAAAGGGATGATGATGATGAAAAGAATAATGATAATGATAATGATAATAACAATAATGATGATGATGATGATAATAAGATAAAGGAAATAACAATAACAATAATAATAACAATAACAACAGCATTAATAATAGCGATTATGATAATAATAGTAACAAAAATAATGATAATAATAATAACAATAACAATAGTAATAATAATAATGATGGTAATGTAAATAGTAGTGATAATAATGATAATGATGCTATCGAGAGAGAGAGAGAGAGAGAGAGAGAGAGAGAGAGAGAGAGAGAGAGAGAGAGAGAGAGAGAGAGAGAGAGAGAGAGAGAGCAGAGAGAGAGAGAGAGAGAGAGGGGGGGGAGAAAGAGAAAGAGAGAGAGAGACAGACAGACAGACAGAGAGGGGGGGCGAAAAGAAATATTTTCCCGAGAGAGAGAGAGAGAGAGAGAGAGAGAGAGAGAGAGAGAGAGAGAGAGAGGAGAGGAGAGAGAGAGAGAGAAAGAGAGAGAAAGGGAGATAGAAAAAGAAAGAAAGAGAGAATTCAAATCATTTCCAATGTCAGTCCTCCATGTATTTCGTTCACACATCTAATCTGTAAATTTCTAAAAATGTAACATACGAACCGTACTCATGTTGACAAATGTAAAAAGGTATGAATGAGAATGAATATCTTCACAATACAAGAGATGTATCCATTAAACTCTTCTCCGACAATAAATGGCAGGTGATGCGCCATAACATTCACATATTGTGTAAAGTGACTGCTGAGTAGAGAAAGTTATCTTTTTAGGATGATTTGTAGCACGGGGTCTACACTCCTTCTGACACGGGCTCTGTCGGCGGCCCAGCGGAAGGATTTCTTGAAGGCGGCGGGTTATAAAAACGAACAGGTCGCTGCACGGTGGATGTCCGCTGACCATGATGCTCTCTTAAAGCTCGTGGGTTGAAGCAGAGCGCGGGGTTTCCTGTGTTATATGGTGGTGCTATATAGCCTTTGACTTCTAGCATATTTATTTGTTTAAGGCATTAACCATTACAGTATACGGCACAGATTGATGTGCTCCTCCGACGCTCTTGCCTACATACGCACACACACACACACACACATACACACACACACACATACACACGTACACACACACATACACACGTACACACATGCACACACATACACACGTACACACATGCACACACACACACACACACGCACCACACACATACACACACCTCACACACACACACATACACACACATAAACACACACAGTAGAAAAAGGGAGTTTCTGAGAGCACTAGAAAAGAGGTTAATGGACAGGGGGAGAGGGGAGAGAAAGGGAGAAGGAATGCGAAGGGAGAGAGAGAGAGAGAGAGAGAGAGAGAGAGAGAGAGAGAGAGAGAGGGTGGGGAGGGAGGGAGGGAGAGAGAGACAGAGACAGAAACAGACAGAGAGAGAGAGAGAGAGAGAGAGAGAGGAGAGGGAAGGTTATGATGGTGAAAATGATAATGATAATAATAATGATAATGATAATAATAATAACAATGATGATAATAAGATAATAATAAAATAACTATATTATTATAATGATGATAATAATTATAATAATAATAATAATAATAATAATAATAATATAATAACAATAATGATGATAATAAAATAATGATAATAATAATAATAATAATAATATATAACAATAATGATAATAATAACAATAATGATAATAATAATAATAATAATCTCTCTCCCTCTCTGTCTCTATCTCTCTCCCTGTCTGTCTGTTTCTCTCTCTCTCTCTCTCTCTCCTCCCTCCCTCCCCCCCTCTCCCCCCTCTCTCTCTCTCCTTTCGCATTCCTTCTCCCTTTCTCTCCCCTCTCCCCCTCTCCAATAACCTCTTTTCTAGTGCTCTCAGAAACTCCTTTTTCTACGTGTGTGTTTATGTGTGTGTATGTGTGTGTGTGTGTGTGTGTGTGTGTGTGTTGTGTTGTGTATATATATAACTATAGTATATATATATATATATATATATATTTTTTTTTTTTTTTTTTTTTTTTTTTTTTTTTTTTTTTCCTTTTTCTTTTCTTTTTGTTATAAATAAACAAAACTGTGAATCAAAGACGCGTGTTTCAGCTATGGCAGGAAAGCCCCGATGCAGAAACGGCCGCCAGGGAGGCGCGAAGGCCGCCCCTCGCGTCGTCAACCACTTCGGCCGGGGAACACCAAGTCCCAGTCGCCGGTTTCGTAAAACGTTAGCGTCGATCCTGAGATGAATGGCATTCCGATCGCCAGAGGTTCGTCGAACGCTTCCAGGATGCCGTCTCCTTCCGCCTGTTTGCCGAAGCCCGAAACCGGCACATCCCGAGCGATGACGTCTCTTTCCACGATCCCGTCTATCATCGCGATCTGCATCGGTTGCTGCAGCTTCTCCTCCCTCAACTGCAGTTTGCGAGCCTCTTCTCGCGAACACGACACGATGTGGCTGAGGCCAGTGTCCAGCACCGCTGTGACCGAGGTGCCGTTGACGTCGACGTCCACAAAAAGCCGTTTGGCTTCGTCAAAGGTCTTGGGTTCTCGGTGAAGCACCAACTACGGGTTCACAGAATCCAGATCCAGACGCTGCAGGTGCTCGTGAGGAAGTCCATCCCGAGCAGATTGTCGTCGCAATTCTGCCAGACCCAGAACTGGATCTCGTCCGCCAGCAGCTCGCCGAGGTCAGAGAACAGTTTGAGCTTGATGGTCCCCCTGAAGCCCTCGTCGGCACACGGCTGGACGTAGGCGTCGAGTCCTGCCTCCACAAGGTCCAGGTAACTCAACGACGACCTGTACGATCCCGTGTCGACCGTGAAGTCGGTCAGGATCAAATCCTGGTCGAGACTGACCTGATAGAACAGGTTCACCTTCGGAACGCCGGCCTCCTCGAGCCGCAGGCTGAGGGGATATCCTTCAGGATCCATCATGACCGTTGTGGCCAAGAAGTCCTACAGCCTCCTTGCTGTCGCTCGAGTTGTAAGGCAATGGCGGGCGGGGAGAGGCGGCTGCATCGCGTCGGTAAAGAGGGACGCGGGGCTTTTGTTTTGGTGAGCGCACGCGCGCGTGTGTGTCTGCATCCGTATGTGTGTGTGTCTGTACATCCGTAATTGTGTGTGTGTGTGCATTATTATGTGTGTGTGCGTCTGTACATCCGTAATTGTGTGTGTGTGCATTATTATGTGTGTGTGTGTCTGTACATCCGTAATTGTGTGTGTGTGTGCATTAGTATGTATGTGTGTGTCTGTACATCCGTAATTGTGTGTGTGTGTGCATCAGTATGTGTGTATGTCTGTACATCCGTAATTGTGTGTGTGAATCCGTGTATATGTGTGTGTCAGTACATCCGTAACTGTGTGTGTGTGCATTAATATGTGTGTGTGTCTGTACAACTGTAATTGTGTGTGTGTGTGCATTAATATGTGTGTGTCTGTACATCCGTAATTGTGTGTTTCTGCATTAGCATGTATGTGTGTATCTGTACATCCGCAATTGTGTGTATGTGTGCATTATTATGTGTGTGTGCGTCTGTACATCCGAAAATGTGTGTGTGTGCATTAGTATGTGTGTGTGTGTCTGTACATCTGTAATCGTGTGTGTGTGTGCATTATCATGTGTGTGTGCGTCTGTACATCCGAAAATGTGTGTGTGTGCATTAGTATGTGTGTGTGTGTGTACATCTGTAATTGTGTGTGTGTGTGCATTATTATGTGTGTGTGCGTCTGTACATCCAAAAATGTGTGTGTGTGCATTAGTATGTGTGTGTGTGTCTGTACATCTGTAATGTGTGTGTGTGTGTGCATTATTATGTGTGTGTGCGTCTGTACATCCGAAAATGTGTGTGTGTGTCTGTACATCTGTAATTGTGTGTGTCTGCATTAGTATGTATGTGTGTGTCTGTACATCCGTAATTGTGTGTGTGTGCATTATTATGTGTGTGTGTGTCTGTACATCCGTAATTGTGTGCATGTGTGTGTGTGTGTGCATCCGTATGTGTGTGTGTGTGCGTATGTGTGTGCGCGCATCCGTATATGTGTGCGAGTGTAGTGTGTGTGTGTGCATCCGTATACGTATGTGTGTGCGATTGTAGGTGTGTGTGTGTACATCCGTAATTGTGTGTGTGTGCATTATTAGTGTGTGTGTGTCTGTACATCCGTAACTGTGTGTGTGTCTGTACATCCGTAACTGTGTGTGTGTGTGTGCATTAGTATGTGTGTGTACATCCGTAATTGTGTGTGTGTGTGCATTAGTATGTGTGTGTGTCTTTGTACATCCGTAATTGTGTGTGTGTGCATTATTATGTGTGTGTCTGTACATCCGTAACTGTGTGTGTCTGTACATCCGTAACTGTGTGTGTCTGTACATCCGTAATTGTGTGTATGTGTGTGTGCGTGTGTGTGTGTGCATCCGTATGTGTGTGGGTGTGTGTGCGCATCCGTATGTGTGTGCGATTGTAGGTGTGTTGTGTGCACCGTATACGTATGTGTGCGATTGTAGATGTGTGTGTGTGTGCATCCGTATACGTATGTGTGTGTTTGTGTGTGTGTGCATCCGTATGTTCCTGCGAGTGTAGGTGTGTGTGTGTGTTCATCCGTATACGTATGTGTGTGTTTAAACCGCGTTTAAACTACGGTAGAAAAGCCACAATGGACAAACGGCTACTTGCTCCTCCCCTCCCCTTCCTTCCTCCCTCTTTCTCCCCTCCTCTCCAACTCCCCTCCTTCCCTACTCTCTCCCTCTTCCTCTCCCTTCCCCTCTGCCTCACTGCCCTCAGAACTCCGTGCGCAGACAAAATCCATAATCAACAGAGCATGTTCCTGTAAATTACATCTCGAAATTTGTGCCATATGTTTGTGTTTGTTTCCGTTTGTGTATGTCTTCTTTTGCTGTCGTGTTGGTTCTTCTTCTCGAGATTCTTACTATTACAATCTTTATCTGGTGATGTTTTCTTATTTTTCACTTTTTTTGCGATTTGCTGTTATTCTTGATAATAGTGAAGCTGACCTTGATATCATTTTACTGTCGCCTGCTAATTGGCACACATCAACATTTTTATAGCATTTATTTTTGCAATTGTTCTTTTCTCAGGTTACATCTTTCAACTTCTATTTTTGTTGTTTATAATGTCGTTATTATCTTCATCGTGGTAATCATCCTTGTTCAATTAATTGCCTTAGTGATATTATTAGTGATACCATGCGTTAATATTTTTCGTTGCGTAGGGTGTAAGGTACAGAGAAAAAGAAAGATAAAGAGATAGATAGGCCGATAGATAGATTGATAGACAGATACATTGATTGATAGATAGACACATGAATATAGGGAGACGAACAAATAAATAGATACCGGTAGACAGACAGACAGAGATAGATAGATAGAGAGAGGAAGGCAGGCAGAGGGAGAGAGGAAAGAGTTAGAGGAAGGCAGGAAGAGGGAGAGGAGAGGAGAGAGAGAGAGAGAGAGAGAGAGAGAGAAGAGAGAGAGAGAGAGAGAGAGAGAGAGAGAGAGAGAGAGAGAGAGAGAGAGAGAGAGAGAGAGAGAGAGAGAGAGAGAGAGAAGAGAGAGAGAAGAGAGAGAGAAGAGAGAGAGAAAGGAGAGGACGAGAGAGAGAGAGAGAGAGAGAGAGAGAGAGAGAGAGAGAGAGAGAGAGACGAGAGAGAGAGAGAGAGAGAGAGAAGAGAGATTAGAGAGAGAGAGAGAAAATATATTATTTTTATTATTATTATTATTATTATCATTATTAATATTATTATTATTATTATCATTATTATCATTATCATTATAATAATAATTATTATTATTATCATTATTATCATCATTATTATTATTATCATTATCATCATGACCATAATCATTATCAGTATCATTATGATTATCGTTATTGTTTTTTATTATAATTACTACTGATCCATAGATGCCACGACTACGGTGGCCTAGTGAGTTAAGGCGCCAAGTTCGAATCCACAAAAGGGAGCATGAATTACTTGATTATCATAACTATCATTTTTATTATCATATCAATCGTCATCATCATCATCATTGCTATCATCACTGTTACTATTATTACATTCATTATTGTTATTATTATCACTATCATTATCATTATCATTATCATCATCATCATCATCATCATCATTATTATTCATCATTATTCATCATTATTATCATTATTATTAGAAAGATTCCTTATGTATAAGATTATCTTGTAGGCATCACGGAATTCTGAATCCGAAATGAGTTAAATAAGGAATGAGACCGCAAATAATAACAGTAATAATGATGATAATACCAACGATAAAGGTAATAATAATAGTGATGATACGCTAACAATGACAGTAGCAATGATGATGATGATAAAAACATTTTCTCTCTACCGTGATAATGAGAGGAAAGTTTCTTGAACAAGATCTGTCCCTAAAAAAAGATGATTATGAATATTTTCATGATCATTATTATCACAATTATCATTATCATTTCAACTGTTGTTGTTGTTGTTATTGTTACCATCACTATATATATTTTTCATTATTATCATCCTTTTTTTATCATCATTATTACATCGTCAATGCCTTTGGAGGTGGAGAAGCGTGCACAGGAGGCGCTCGGGAGTCCACACGCCATGGCCGAGGAGGGAAGCCAGATGACGGAGGAACTGTAACCGACTCCCTCACGGATTTATGTTCAAAGGCCGAGGTTCTGTTATTTGTTATCACACCCATTGTTTTTTTTTTCATAAATGTACTTCGTTTAAGGACCAAAAGTATTTTAGTGAAACCCTTCGATTATTTCAAGCGCAAAGGTAGCCGGCAGAACATAGCTAAAATTCCCAATGATACAACCATAGAGTTCGAAGGCTGCTCTATCAAGCCGAACACTTCGGGGAATAATCTGGGAGTACACAGACAAAGCAATGTTTATGATATTTGATAACTGTTACGACTAACCTCTTTCTTCTTTCTCTTATACACACCATACTTTCATGTCTCCTTTCCTTGTTTTTTTTTTTCGTTCTCTCTCTATCTCTTATTCCCCTTCCTTTCTTATTTTCTTTCTTGTTTCTCTCCCTCTTAATCTTAATCGAGGGCAATCAGCAATTCAAAAACCCAATTCGCAATTAATTTGAATTGGTCGTCGTGGTCGAGTGGCTTCAGTACTGGCCTTGCAATTTTGGGATTCTTGGAATTTCCAGGTCGCAGGTTCGAGTCTCCACGGCGGCCGGTGTGTAACATGGCCGCGTTCCAACTGCTGGCCCAAACCCGATTTCATGGCGAGAAAAAGGACTATCTCCATGAGGATGTTAAACGCGGGTGCCTTGGGGGGTTCCAGGCTGGTGTGGAAGTGGGGGGCTACTTCGGGATGAGCGTTCGGTCCGCGATTCACCTCCGCGTCTCGGAGGCGGATGGCGGCCCACGGGATTCCTGCAGATACTCCCTGCCGGTCACTGGCTTCGGAAAACGCCTGGTTACACATCTCTAAACCACTCGAACAGAAACACTCACACGCACACTTACACTAACACTCACATATACACTCACACACACTTACATGTACACACACACAAAAACACTCATATATACACTCAAATAATATATATATATATACATTTACATTTATACTCATGTGTATATTTTCATATATTTTTATTGTAATAAGTCGACGATTTTATATAACGCGAATCAGCATATCTAAAAAAAATTGGTAATAAAGAATAAAACAAAAACAACAATAATAATGGAAATAATAATAATCAAACGATTGAGTTGAGAGACTTACATATACATTCAGCATATATATATATATATATATATATATATATATATATATATATGTGTGTGTGTGTGTGTGTGTGTGTGTGTGTGTGTGTGTGTGTGTGTGTGTGTGTAGTAAGTGTGAGTGAATGAATGGATGACAGCTAGAGAGTGTGAGTAAATGAGAGAGAGAAAATGGATGAGTGAGTGAATTCCAAGTTACATATACATTCAATATAATGTAAACACACGCACACATTTGTCTATCTATAAACCTAAATAGACAGATGGAATTAGAGAGGGTGAGATAGAGAGGAATATCCCTGCTAACTGTCAAACCGAATGGCAACAACCGTTATATATTTCAAACCAAAAAGAGGGTAATATTCGCTGCATTAAAATTGTAAAGTATAGACCTGTGTTCTACCATTACGACAAAGGACAAGATTGCGACCACCACGATCAACGATTTCAGGGCGATTGTTTATTTTATTATTATTATTATTGTTTTTAGGTTAAAAAAAATCCTCTGTATATGGGCTTACGAGTGAGGGAATTAGAGAGAGAGAGAGAGAGAGAGAGAGAGAGAGAGAGAGAGAGAGAGAGAGAGAGAGAGAGAGAGAGAGAGAGAGAGAGAGAGAGAGAGAGAGAGAGAGAGAAAGAGAAGAGAGAGAGAGGGAGAAAGAGGGAGAGAGAGAGAGAGAGAGATAGAGAGAGAGAGAAAGAGAGAGAGAGAGATAGATAGATAGAGAGAGAGAGAATGAAAGTGTGAGCGAGCGAGCTGAGAGCGGTTACATATGCATTCAGTATATCAGTATCAGATGCTATATAAGCCACACTCTCTTACCTCAATACTGCCGCTCTACATATATTTTTACGAAAGATGGAAAGAATGCACTGCCGCATTGAAATGATGAATAAATAACCTCTCCGATCGGGACTCGAACCCTCGCGTTGCAGGAAGGTAACTGCGAGACGGACGCTAGAGGTAGAGGTCTTGCCTGCAACGGCGTGGGTTCGAGTCCCGATCGGAGAGGTTATTTATTCACATATTTTTTTACGTAGGACAGCACACGCACACGCACGTGTATATATATTTGTATATATACAATCGGAATGTATATAATGTATGTCTCCCTATCTATCTATGCCACTTTTATTCATCAAATTATATTTGACAGTTTTATTTTACTACTTTATTTGGCAAAAAATTCTTCTCACGCTTATTAGTAATAATGATAATAATGATGATCATGATGATAATAATAATAGTAATAGAAAAATAATGATAACAATAAAATAGGAAAATGCTGATAAGGTAATGACAATGATAATATTAATAACATGATAATAATAATAACAACGATAAAGATGAAAATAATAGCATTTATAGTAATAATAATGAAAATGATAATAAAATGATAATGTTTAATACAATGATAATGATAAAGACATAATGACAATGATAATAATGGTATGATAATATTAATGAAAATGATGATATATGGTCGTAATAATAAAAATAATGTTAATAATTATGATAATGGTTAATGATAACACCAGTAATAATGA
>NW_020872515.1:387760-395260 GCF_003789085.1 Penaeus vannamei
CTGTACATCCGTAATTGTGTGTGTGTGTGCATTAGTGTGTGTGTGTCTGTACATCCGTAATTGTGTGTGTGTGTGCATTAGTATGTATGTGTGTGTCTGTACATCCGTAATTGTGTGTGTGTGTGCATCAGTATGTGTGTATGTCTGTACATCCGTAATTGTGTGTGTGAATCCGTGTATATGTATGTGTCTGTACATCCGTAACTGTGTGTGTGTGCATTAATATGTGTGTGTCTGTACATCCGTAATTGTGTGTTCCTGCATTAGCATGTATGTGTGTATCTGTACATCCGCAATTGTGTGTATGTGTGCATTAGTATGTGTGTGTGCGTCTGTACATCCGAAAATGTTGTGTGTGTGTGCATTAATTGTGTGTGTGTGTCTGTACATCTGTAATTTGTGTGTTGTGTGCATTATATATGTGTGTGTGCGTCTGTACATCCGAAAATGTGTGTGTGTGTCTGTACATCTGTAATTGTGTGTGTCTGCATTAGTATGTATGTGTGTGTCTGTACATCCGTAATTGTGTGTGTGTGTGCATTATTATGTGTGTGTGTGTGTACATCCGTAATTGTGTGTGTGTGTGCATTAATTATGTGTGTGTGTGTCTGTACATCCGTAACTGTGTGTGTGTCTGTACATCCGTAACTGTGTGTGTGTGTGTGCATTAGTATGTGTGTGTACATCCGTAATTGTGTGTGTGTGTGCATTAGTATGTGTGTGTGTCTTTGTACATCCGTAATTGTGTGTGTGTGCATTATTATGTGTGTGTCTGTACATCCGTAACTGTGTGTGTCTGTACATCCGTAACTGTGTGTGTCTGTACATCCGTAATTGTGTGTATGTGTGTGTGCATCCGTATGTGTGTGGGTGTGTGTGCGTATGTGTGTGTGCGCATCCGTATGTGTGTGCGATTGTAGGTGTGTGTGTGCATCCGTATACGTATGTGTGTGCGATTGTAGATGTGTGTGTGTGTGCATCCGTATACGTATGTGTGTGTTTGTGTGTGTGTGCATCCGTATGTGCCTGCGAGTGTAGGTGTGTGCGTGTTCATCCGTATACGTATGTGTGTTTAAACCGCGTTTAAACTACGGTAGAAAAGCCACAATGGACAAACGGCTACTTGCTCCTCCCCCCTCCCCTTCCTTCCTCCCTTTTCTCCCTCCTCTCCAACTCCCCTCCTTCCCTACTCTCTCCCTCTTCCTCTCCCTTCCCCTCTGCCTCACTGCCCTCAGAACTCCGTGCTCTCAGAAATTACGCGCAGACAAAATCCATAATCAACAGAGCATGTTCCTGTAAATTACATCTCGAAATTTGTCATATGTTTGTTTTTGTTTCCGTTTGTGTATGTCTTCTTTTGCTGTCGTGTTGGTTCTTCTTCTCGAGATTCTTACTATTACAATCTTTATCTGGTGATGTTTTCTATTTTTCACTTTTTTTGCGATTTGCTGTTATTCTTGATAATTGTGAAGCTGACGACTAGATTATCACTGTTACGCCCTGCTAATTGGCACACATCACATTTCTAATAGCATTTATTTTGCAATTGTTCTTTTCTCAGGTTACATCTTTTTTTTTTGGTTTATATATCGTTATTATTTTCATCGTGGTAATCATCCTTGTTCAATTAATTGCCTTAGTGATATTATTAATGATATCATGCGTTAATATTTTTCGTTGCGTAGGGTGTAAGGTACAGAGAAAAAGAAAGATAAAGAGAGAGATAGATTGATAGACAAATGCATTGAGAGAGAGAGAGAGAGAGAGAGAGAGAGAGAGAGAGAGACAGACAGAGAGAGAGAAATAGAGAGGGAGATTATTATTGTTATTATTATTATTATCATTATTATTATTTTTTATCATTATTATTATTATTATTATTATCACATCATCATCATCATCATCATCATATCATCATATCATCATCATCATCATCATCATCATCATCATCATATCATCATCATCATCATTATTACTATATTATTATTAATATTATTATTATTATCATAATAATAATTATTTCATCATTATTATTATTTATCATCATAACCATAATCATTATCATAATCATTATCAGTATCATTATGATTATCGTTATTATTGTTTTTATTATAATTACTACTGATCCACAGATGCCTCGACTACGGTGGCCTAGTGAGTTAAGGCGCCAAGTTCGAATCCACAAAAGGGAGCATAAATTACTTGATTATCATCATAACTATCATTTTTATTATCATATCAATCATCATCATCATCACCATTGCTATCACTGTTACTATTATTACATTCATTATTGTTATTATTATCACTATTATTATCATTATCATCATCATCATCATTCATCATCATCATTATTATCATTATTATTAGAAAGATTCCTTATGTATTTATCTTGTTTATCTGAATCCGAAATGAGTTAAATAAGGAATGAGACGCAAATAATAACGTAATAATGATGATAATACCAAAGATAAAGGTAATAATTATACTAACAATGACAGTAGCAATGATGATGATGATAAAAACATTTTCTACCGTGATAATGAGAGGAAAGTTTCTTGAACAAGATCTGTCCCTAAAAAAGATGATTATGAATATTTTCATGATCATTATTATCACAATTATTATTATCATTGCAGCTGTTGTTGTTGTTGTTATTGTTACCATCACTATTATATTTTTCATTATCATCATCTTTTTATTATCATTATTATTACCATCGTCAATGCCTTTGGAGGTGGAGAAGCGTGCACAGGAGGCGCTCGGGAGTCCACACGCCATGGCCGAGGAGGGAAGCCAGATGACGGAGGAACTGTAACCGACTCCCTCACGGATTTATGTTCAAAGGCCGAGGTTCTGTTATTTGTTATCACCTCCATTGTTTTTTTTTTTTTCATAAATATACTTTTTAAGGACCAAAAGTATTTTAGTGAAACCCGATTATTCTCAAGCGCAAAGTGCCGGCAGAACATAGCTAAAATTCCCAATGATACAACCATAGAGTTCGAAGGCTGCTCTATCAAGCCGAACACTTCGGGGAATAATCTGGAGTACAAAGCAATGTTTATGATATTTGATAACTGTTACGACTACGCCAGGGGAGTCAAGTTCGTAGACATCCATAGATTCGTCAGACACATCTCGATCATACACACACGCGCACTCTGATACCACATACACACATACGCACATACACAAACACATGCTCACACACACACACACACATTGACACACACAACATACACACACACACACAAGCGCGCGCGCGAGCTCGCACATGTATGTAAAACTACACATGTATTTTAGTTTTTTCTTTTTTCTATATTTTTTTCTTTTCTTATATAATATTTTCTCTTCCCTCTTACTTTATTTCTACCCTTTCTCTAATTACCCCTTTCCTTCGTTATCCTGTTTCTTTTTTCTCTGTATCTTCTTTTCCTTTTTTCCCTGTTTCTTTTTTCTCTCACTTTTTATCCTGTTTCTCCCCCTTCCTCTCTTTTTCCATTTTCATCTACAATTTCCCTCTTTATTATTCGTTTTTCTCTTTCTTACCCTTTTTTATCAATCTTCTTTTCTTCTTTATCCTTCTGTCTCCCCCCCTTTACGCCATTTATCTCTTTTTCTTCTCCCCTCTTCTTTCCTTATACACTCACCATTCTTTCATGTCCCTTTCCTTGTCTTTTTTTCGTTCTCTCTCTATCATTCCCCTTCCTTTCTTATTTTCTTTCTTGTTTCTCTTCCTCTTAATCTTAATCGAGGGCAATCAGCAATTCAAAAACCAATTCGCATCAAATTTGAATTGGTCGTCGTGGTCGAGTGGCTTCAGTACTGGCCTTGCAATTTTGGGATTCTTGGAATTTCCAGGTCGCAGGTTCGAGTCCCCACGGCGGCCGGTGTGTAACATGGCCGCGTTCCAACTGCTGGCCCAAACCCGATTTCATGGCGAGAAAAAGGACTATCTCCATGAGGATGTTAAACGCGGGTGCCTTGGGGGGTTCCAGGCTGGTGTGGAAGTGGGGGGCTACTTCGGGATGAGCGTTCGGTCCGCGATTCACCTCCGCGTCTCGGAGGCGGATGGCGGCCCACGGGATTCCTGCAGATACTCCCTGCCGGTCACTGGCTTCGGAAAACGCCTGGTTACACATCTCTAAACCACTCGAACAGAAACACTCACACGCACACTTACACTAACACTCACATATACACTCACACACACTTACATGTACACACACAAAAACACTCATATATACACAAATATATATATATACATTTATATTTATACTCATGTGTATATTTTCATATATTTTTATTGTGATAAGTCGACGATTTTATATAACGCGAATCAAGAATTGAAACAAAAGCAACAACAATAATAATGGAATAATATAATCAAACGATTGAGTTGAGAGTTACATATACGGTCAGCATATATATATAATATATATATAATATATATATATATATATATATATATATATATATGTGTGTGTGTGTGTGTGTGTGTGTGTGTGTGTGTGTGTGTGTGTGTGTGTGTGTATAGTAAGTGTGAGTGAATGAATGAATAGATGACAGCTAGAGAGTGTGAGTGAATGAGAGAGAGAAATGGATGAGTGAGTGAATTTCGAGAAGTTACATATACATTCAATATATAATGTAAACACACGCACACATTTGTCTATCTATAAACCTAAATAGACAATGGAATTAGAGAGGGTGAGATAGAGAGGAATATCCCTGCTAACTGTCAAACCGAATGGCAACAACCGTTATATATTTCAAACCAAAAAGAGGGTAATATCGCTGCATTAAAATTGTAAGTAAGACCTTGTCACATTACACAAAAAAGATTGCGAGCGATCAACGAGGGCGATTGTTTATTTTATTATTATTATTATTATTTTTAGGTTAAAAAAATCCTCTGTATATGGGCTTACGAGTGAGGGAATTAGAGAGAGAGAGAGAGAGAGAGAGAGAGAGAGAGAGAGAGAGAGAGGAGAGAGAGAGAGAGAGAGAGAAAGAGAAGAGAAAAAGAGAAAGAGAGAGGAGAGAGAGAGAGAGAGAGAGAGAGAGAGAGAGAGAGAGAGAGAGAGAGAGAGAGAGAGAGAGAGAAGAGAGAGAGAGAGAGAGAGAAAGGAGAGAGAGAGAGAGATAGATAGAGAGAGAGAGAATGAAAGTGTGAGCGAGCGAGCTGAGAGCGGTTACATATGCATTCAGTATATAATGTAAACACACACACACACACACACATCATCATATACGCGTATCAGATGCTTATAAGCCACACTCTCTTACCTCAATGCTGCCGCTCTACATATATTTTTACTTACGAAAGATGGAAAGAATTTGATGAATAAAAGTGGCATAGATAGATAGGGAGACATACATTATATACATTTCGATTGTATATATACAAATACATATACACGTGCGTGTGCGTGTGCTGTCCTACGTAAAAAATTTATGAATAAATAACCTCTCCGATCGGGACTCGAACCCTCGCGTTGCAGGAAGGTAACTGCAAGACGGACGCTAGAGGTAGAGGTCTTGCCTGCAACGGCGTGGGTTCGAGTCCCGATCGGAGAGGTTATTTATTCATATATTTTTTTTACGTAGGACAGCACACGCACACGCACGTGTATATGTATTTGTATATATACAATCGGAATGTATATAATGTATGTCTCCCTATCTATCTATGCCACTTTTATTCATCAAATTATATTTGACAGTTTTATTTTCCTACTTTATTTGATGGCAAAAAAATCTCACGCTTATCAATAGTAATAATGAATAATATTGATGATCATGATAATAATAGTAATAGAAATTATAATGATAAATAAAAATAGGAAATGCTGATAAGGATGACAATGATAATATTAATAACATGAATAATAACAACGATAAAGATGAAAATAATAGCATTTATAGTAATAATAATGAAAATAATAATAATGATAATGTTTATCAATGATAATGATAAAGACATAATGACAATGATAATAATGGTAATGATAATATTAATGAAACATGATATATGGTCGTAATAATAAAAAGGGTAATAATGTTAATAATTATGATAATGGTTAATGATAACACCAGTAATAATGATGATAATGATAATGAAAATAACAATAGTAGTAATAACTATTAGAAATGATAATGATACTAACAATACTAGTAATGATAATGATAATAATGATACTGATACTGATAATAATCATAATGACAATGATATTAATAAAATGATAATAATATATGATGATATCAATAATATGATAATGATAATGATAATAATAATAGATAATATCAATAGTGACAATAATAAAATAATGATAGTAATTGTAATAACAGTGAAGGTGATGATGGTGATGATAATTGATATTAATTTGGCCGAAGGACATCATATCGACAGTATTAATGGTTATGATAAGAATAATACTAATTATAACAATAATGATAATGATGATAATGATAATAATAATAATGATAATAAAGACAATGATACCAATACTAATACAAATAATGATAATAATGATTATAGTAATAGTAATAGTAATAATATTGATAATAGTAATAGTAATAATATTATAATAGTAATAGCAATAATAGTAATAATATTGATAATAGTAATAATAATAACAATAATAAAACTATAATAATAAATATAATAAGACAATAATAACATAATGATAATAACATAATAATAATAATAATAACTGATAATAATAATAACAACAATAATGATAGCAATAATAATGATAATGATAATAAAATAATAATAACAATAATAACAGTGATAATATAATGACAACAATAATGATAGCAATAATAATGATAATGATAACAACAATAATAATGACAATAAGTCCGAAGGGTAAAGCGATAATAATAATAGCAATAACAATAACAATGATAATAATAAAGATAATAATAATGATGATAATAACAATGATGATAATGATGAATAAAATATAATAATAATATTAATAATAAATGATAATAATAATAAAATGATAATAACAATAACAATAATAATAACAATAATAATGATATATAATAATAAGATAATAATGATAATAATAACAATAACAATGGTAATAATAATGATAATAATGATAACAATAATGATGATAATAACAATAAAAAAATAATGGTAAAAATAATGATAGTAATAATAATAATGATAATAATAATACAATAATGATGATAATGATAATA
The DNA here is from genome assembly GCF_003789085.1 of Penaeus vannamei. NCBI lineage: Eukaryota > Metazoa > Arthropoda > Malacostraca > Decapoda > Penaeidae > Penaeus > Penaeus vannamei. Next base: position 394,982 of record NW_020872515.1, read on the forward strand.
ATAATAATGATGATAATAACAATAACAATAACAATAAAAAAGGAAGCTAATGATAATGATATATTATAATGATAATGACGATAATGATAATTATAATGATGATAACAATGATAATAATAACAATGATAATAAATAATGATGATGATAAATATTATCATAAGATAACAATAATATTAATTATAATAATAATGATAACGATAATAATGATGATGAATAATGATAATAATAAAATAAATTATGATGATAATGATAATAATAATAAAATATAATAATAATATA
>NW_020872515.1:415260-417760 GCF_003789085.1 Penaeus vannamei
ACAAACAATTTCTTTCACACAGAAATCATATGTAACCCGGGAGTACAATTACATACTAAATAAATTGTCATAATCATCTGCGGTAAACCTTCTTTTCTGTTCTTCTGCTATGTGCTTCTTTTCAAAGTAAGACTTGGCAATATATACAAACTTTCAGTTATTTCTTTAATGATAAATCTGCAATACACTGGCTGAAATTAATTACCTTTACATATCACAAGTTTGATTGTGCTTTCTATTTACTTTGCATAACTTGTACTGTAAATGACAAAAACAACAAAAAAGAAAGAAAAATAGAAAAAATAAAAAAGGCAGAACAAGAACAGAAACAGAATTGGGCCACTATACTGTATATTTCCTTACAGTGGAATACAGTGTTCAAGTAAATGTTTGGCACTACCACTAGATTCCCTAAGATCCAGGAAAATCTTGAGCCACTTCCTAGCCAAAACCTTAAGCTCTACCAAATTTTCTAACTAAATTGGTCATAAGTGGCGCTGGTCCTACTATGTTGGACGTATCTTTAAGATGTCTTTACCCTGTACTATATCCCTGGCAGTTTTTGAATAGGAGCACGATTTGTACTATTGAAAGCCTGGCAAGGTTCTTTTACTTCTTCTTGTTCTTGTCCTTTATGGTATACTTCTCATAGTTCTTCTGCGGGTCATAGGGTTCCCACCTACTTGCAGGGAAGATATGCTTGTTGCGTTCGTACCAGCTTCGCATCACCACCTTGCCTGTTATATGATCAAGACTAAGTAGTATAAAACAAACAATAAAAGCTATGTAAGATAACTGAAGATCATGAATTTTAAAAATGAAATGTGCTTCTTCAAATTTATCATGAGTCAACAATATCTCTATATGGCAATGATTTAATCCTCACCTGCATGGGATTCTTCCTTCTCCACTGAAGCATCGCTCACTAGTCTGATATCATCACGGACATCAAAATGGAACAAAGGTCCACTCTTACCTCTGGCCTGCAAGACAAGAAAAACAAATATTATATATCAATCAAATGTGCTTAATCCCTAAAGCAACACACCTCTACTTTCAAACATTCTGCAGTGAACAATGCAAACTTACCTTATTCACAATGAAATCATAAAATGTGTAGTGATGAGGTATAATCAGGTCTTCTTTTATGTACATAAGGTGGTCAGCTGAGACAGTGCGCAGCTCATTGAACTCCTTCCGCAAGATTTCCAGACCTCTTTGTAAAAACTGATACACACTGTTTCCTGGAAATGGAAGAAATATTGAGGCCAATATTGATTATATATACTGTCATCATTCAGCTAATTCCAAGGGTGTTCAGTTATACAAATATTTTTTTTATGCAAATAAAAGAACATGAATAGCAAAGAAAGTGAAATGGTTGGGTTGGGGCAATTGAGAAAAGGATGAAGAGAGAAAGGAGGTGTGGAAGAAGTCTGATGTCTCTTTGATATGAAAACCTCTCTCTCCCTCTTCTACTCTTTCTGAACTCACCTTTTTTCATACGAACTGATCGTCTATGACCTGACCCATCCCAGTAGCTGAAAGTGATCTCTATTTCTTCATTCTTCATGGCCTCTTGTTTACCTACCCATTCCTGTCAAAAGAGAAAAAGATATTGCACAATACACTTTGCATCTTTTTCTTGCAAATTCTAGAGAATGTCCTTTGAATGATTTTTTTTTCATGACTTTCAAATAATAAAAAAGGGCTGTTAAATGGCAGCCAAAGGAAACAAAAGAAAAGATTCATATTCCATACAAAAATGCCCAATGTGTCAAAAAGAAAGGCATAAAGGGAAAAAAGTATATAAATATATAACGGGAAAAACGAGAGAGCTAAGCCAAAATAATCAAACCTGTCTTAGTTCTTCTCGTAATCTATTCTCTGCATCCTCTCTTTCTCTGTCTGGCAGGAAGCTTGTGTCCACATCTGGGTTCTTGGCCATGCGGAAGTCCTTGCTCTCGCTCGTTTTACACACCACGATTGTTTCCTTCTCTTCCTCCTCTTCTTCCTCTTCATCATCTGGACAAAAACTGAGCTTTGCAATCTGGAAATAAAAAGATTTCATTTGCAAAGAAAGTTATGCATGAATATTCCTAAATGAATGCATGATATGGAAAAAATGAAGTATAAAAGTTCTCATCCTGATTCCTATGACCTGTAAATCAACACTGGAAATCAAAATCTGATATGGGCAAAATCTAATTAATTTTTGAAGAAAGAGAAAAGTGATATAAAACCTAACATATTTACATAGTATTATATCCTTACAACTCACAGATTATATATTCATAGTTTTCTAACAAATAGTTTCAGAAGAAAAAAGGTGGACAATATTGAGTATGAATAAATGTATCTACTATGCTGTGTAAGCTTAGGACAGTGAGTAGAAGAGAGTCAAAAATAGAATATATACAGAAAAAAGGACACAAAGAATGTAAAAAAAAAATGGTGGAGAAAAGATAGACAAGTAAGAAATATTACAAGTACAAGAAGA
>NW_020872515.1:427760-442814 GCF_003789085.1 Penaeus vannamei
AATGATCTGAATGACGTTTATATTTAAAGACGTAAATTCCTTCCACGCGCGTCAAATTCCAGTGCCTGTTTTAGATCAACCCGCCGCGAACAAAACATGGTGGCCGAATACCTGAGGCAGTATAACCATAATTAGGTAGGTCAAAATCTCGTATGAACTACCATGAAATGACTTAAAATACATACAGGAATAGATTACATTGAAAACAGAATAAAACAAAGAGAACAATGAACTCATACCTACCGGGCACTAGATTTATGAGTCCCGGGCAGTGCCGGGCAGTAATTAGTTTGACCGGGTGGGACCGCTACAGGCATGTGCGGTATCCCTGCCGAACTGCCAAACACTAGTGGTAAACCTATGGCATGGGGCTTACATGCTGTTCTGGCTGCCATCTGACACTCCGGTAACCCCCCTCCCCCCTAATCCTGCCGTGGTCATCCCTCTCTGGAAGGGGAAAAAAGATCAATGGGACTGCAGCAATCACCGTGGCATGACACTGCTTAGCATACCAGGCAAGGTTTTCGCTCAGATTCTAACCATCTATTAAGGCATAGGGACTGGATCAAAGTGTGGTGGGGGCCTGTCAAGATTCTTCCCTGTTAATTTAGGAGTGAGATAAGGCTGTATTTTTGCCCCAACACTCCAACACTTGCATGGACTGAATAATGGGCAGAGCTACTGTGGAGCAACTCTAGGCAACATTTAAGACACCTACCTTGGTCCTTCTGCAACAATACAACACAATACAATACTAGAGAAGAAGAGAATCTTGAGATTCTCGAAAGAAGAAAAGGAAGAAGAAGACGGCTAAGATAGTAGCTGACTACAGGTACCGGCAACTCTAAATACTCTTGTTGACTGAATACATGGCACCTACCGCCAGGGCAATCCATCTGACTTCCTGGTCTGACAGCCCAGAGTCATGGACTACACTACCAAGGTATGTAAAGCACTCTGTGACTTCAAAGTCCTCGGCGCAAACATGCATTGACTAAACAGCTTCTCCTAACAGACCCCCAAAATCCTGGACCTTGATCTTGATCCAGGAGACCTCTAAACCAAAGGGCTTCACGTCATTGCTCAGTGCATCAAGAACCGCCGCCAGCAGTTTTGCTTTGTGGAAATGAAACCTGGACACTACCTGGCCTGGGAGTCACGTCTTGATGCCTTTGGTAACAGGTCCTTGTAACGGATCATGGAGTATAGTTGGGAGAATCATGTGTACAACCGACGGTTACACAGTGAGACCGGCATAAGACCTGTTACTTTCAAAATCCGGAACCGCCAACTCAGGTTATATAAAGGCACATAGCTCGTTTCCTTGTAGATGACCTTGTCCATCAGGTTGCTTTTATACAAGACAGTCCAGAGTGGATGAGGCCTGTGGCACGTGGCTTGGACAGATTGACTATCTTGAGGAGCTAGAGATGGTCCGAGGACCTTCCTGGTTCATCGCCATGAGGGACCCTCGTGGCTTGAAGTGAAGGGTTTTTACGGTATGTGCCCCAGTCGGCGTTAGCCCTATTTTTTATTGATTGATTCTTATAAAACTTCTTGTTTTTTAATCTTAGATGTACTTATTGGCCTTTTATGTTGTTTTGATTCACTACTTCCAGTTCTCCTCATTTTATTCCTTTTTCTTATAATCTTTCATATGTTCGTTTCTGGCTTCGTAAGTCCACTGAGAATTGAGTTACTCAGAATATATAGATCAAATGTGTGATGTTAATAAGAAATAGTAGGATGCAATGGTAATAACGTTTTCTGTTAAACAATTTAATCCATAAAATACCACATCCAATTCACGGAAATATCTAGAATTTTATTTTTCGGGTAGTTCCTTCCATGCAGTTTTGCCCATCATGAATTTCTTTCTGAGTAATTTGTTTGACGTCTTTCAAGATTATCAATCTTTTTACGATTTTATGATTTTTGGCATGTATAATGCCCGGGACAGTAACTGCATTATCATTTATAAGGCTTTATATTTCTCATCATTAAGTATTTTAAAATTAAATCCGGCATTCATGGAGTCTCTTGTATGTTGCCACGAAGAAAATAAAAGAAAAAGGAAAAAAGGTAACGCGAAGTCGCGGATGCGTCTCAAATATAATTGTGTCTGTAGCCCCTATTCCTGATTACAGCGTTATTTCTGTAAATTAGATTTTCATTTTAGTAAGCTGCTTATATAGTTTGCATACTTGCTTAAGTATTAGCTTATGTTGTTTTAATGAAAAACATTATGCCAAGTAGTGAATAATGATGTCAAGCAAAAGTAAACTGAAATAGAGAGTCAATCAAAGATGCGATGAAAATTAACAAACAAAACTATGCAAAAACTTATCAACTACACACATACAAATTGTCAAAAATACCCGAAGTTGATACGAAAAAATGTACCATAATTAACAGGAAAACCGATAAAGATAAAAGAACCCCTCTACGGACGGAGAAGAAATACATTAGATTCGAATGCAAAGCCAAATCATAGCGGCCATATTGCTCTTAGCTCACCGAAGAGTACGCTCTTCCTATAGCTTTGTATGATTTCGTTATACTGACGTGATATAACAACTTTTTAAGGGAGGTGGCAGGAGGTAAGACTTGCTTGATTATAAATAAGTATAAATTTCTTATCAGTCACTCAAAGTATATGAGATATTAAGAAAGCTTGTCATTCGGCGTGGTTTTTGAAGGTCTTTGGCGAAGCCGATTGTAAATGATTAATACTTTTCTGTTATTGTCGTTTTCGTTTGAATATTTTTGTGTGTTGTTCATGTATGGTTAACAATGATTGTCCTTTTGTTAAGCAAGTGAGTTTAGTAGGAACAAAACTCATTAAGCAGAATTGTGCTAATTTTTGCCATAAAGAAAACAAAGTGTTCTTTTCAGGCGGTAATGCATACAGGTTCTCCGTTATTGGTATTTGTTATAGAGAGCGACGCGCCCTTCAGAGACGGTCCCAAAATCAGGGTATCATGCAAACCCAAAACCCCAAACCTTACCTTTCCTACCTTACATTTATTCCCTTAGAAGAGGGGGAAAACCCTGTACCCCCCTTTAGTAATGCTTTCAAGGACAAATGCATCTATTTTATGGTAAATGTTTACAACAGGAGCACACCCCTCAGAGATGGAGTCCCAGACTCCCACCAATAATTTTAGGAGATCCTGTGGGAGATCGGGGTTGGGGCGGGTGATTTTATTAAGGTAGAGGTTGAAGACCGCGACGCGCGTAGATAGAGGAAAATGGACACCGCCATCTTATAGAGCGGGAAAAATAGAAGGGGATAGCGTATAGTTTAAGATGCACCGGCCTTATAGTCACCGCTAAATGACGAAAATATAACGCGCGGCCGCCTTTCAAATTCAAAGTCGATGATCTTGTTTACCTTGCTAGGAAAAACACGACACTGACCCACGAACGCATTTTTGCGTTCGCGAACTAGTCCGTGTATCATTACGCGCTTGTCAAAACGATATTTGGCTAATTATGTGTGTCTGCTGGTACGCATTTATACCTTTAAAGTCTTTTAGTAATGTTATTATACTTCAATTGCATATTTTTATATTTATCTATACCCTCATATCGAATCCTGCGCATCGAGTGTTTCACACTTTCTTGCGCCAGCCACAGGTTGACAGCTCACCAACCCGCTCATTTCGAGATTGAAAGCCGGTGAGAAATGTTGCGTTTCCAGTGTTGTGTTGATTCTGGGTTCTTTTTTAAGACCTTTACAGTGGCATCGAAGAATAATTCGACTTCCGTAACCATCCCAGTTTTATATCTGAGCCCATCAAGAGCTCCAAAGGACGAAAAAGGTGATTAAAATCGAAGCAATCCCAACAGTACAAAGAAACGAAAGTTTCACGTTTCCGGATATAAAGGTATTTGGTTTATTATTTTACGGTGTGAATGCAGCTCTGTCTTGCCGTACATACCGTGGTGGAGAGAATGTGTCCTGGGGGGTGTTGGGGGCTTGCCCCATCAACCCTCCCCTCGGGCAGTGCCGAAGGGCACGCCTAGTCACGGCAATTTATATTGATATATTAGGTTGGTTTGTTTATTGGTCAATACGTTTTGGGGGTTTGGAACGTGTGAATTCCCGTAGATTTTTTTGCCGAAATGTGGGTTGGGTTCCCGTAGAGTTTTTGATTTATTTCGCGTCAGTCCGTAAACTTTCAAAGATGGCGGTTGCATCCGTAGAGTTTCATTGGCCGATTTTAAGCGCTTTTTGTGCTAGTTTTACGCATTTTTGATCGTTATTCTTATTTAAGCTTGTTTTACCCCATAATTTCCCTGATATACTTCATGCCCTCCCCTGCTAACGGGACTATCAAATCAAGATCGTCGATGGAGAAATGGTACTCAATCTCCTGAACAATTCATTCGCAAAAGAAACAACGCCGAAAATCGATGAAATCATAGGATTTCATGCAGAAAAACATAATTTTTTTTCGACTTAGTCTCTGCGAGGGTGCGTCGCGGTCTTCAACAATTACCTTTATTAATACTAGGTGTTTTAAAAAGCAAAAGAATGTGGAAACTGAAAATCCGAGCCAAGAGTAGTATTTTTTAAAGTAAGGGGAAAATGCAAAAACTTGTGACAAGATATGGCCAGCATTGTGTGAACAATGGAGAGAGTGAACTGCAGCTACCAGACTACCAGAAGGGTTGCCATACGAACAAAAAATCTTCCTAACTCGGGGGTTATTCTCCCGTACCCCCTCCCAATTGCCGTAATTCCCCTTTGGACAACCTCCCTAATTCTTTATTTTCCAACGGGGGCTCTTTCCCCCTGGACCCCCACCTGATTGCTATATTTCCCCATTGGGGGTTCTGCCCCAAGACCTCCTCCCCATTGCTATATTGATACAGGTCAATATTCTGCCAGCCTTCTTTTGAATAAAAAATGATATTTGCAAACGATAGAACGAGTGATTCTAAGAAACTTATCTTGGAAAAAGTTAGACTGATGCGCGTAGATAGAAGGACATGCGTCTTTCATTATTTTAAAAATCGCCATCCGATATCCTTTCCTACCATTTGTAAACAAAACAATGATGCCATTTCATTTTTGTACATTTATAATAATAACTGAGGTTTGTGCGCAGATGAAGCTTGCATAACATTACATGAATGAATGAAATATGATAATACAGCCATAATACTGTAATGATATTATTTCCAATAACAAATGTTACCTAAATGTAAGATTTTTGAACTTCGGATGTATAAGTGAGATACAGATTATTTCATGTTGAAGATGATAGTACTCAGTAATACCTGTTCTGAAATAAAAACTATATGGAATTTTGAGCTTGTTTGTGTGCACACATCTAAAGTTCAAAAAGCTATCGCATTTGTTTCATGCGTTCCCAATAAAAATTAATATGTTTAGACGTTACCGTAGGTTTAAGGTACCATAAATTCACAAATATCCCACAACACCTAGGGGTCTGCTTGATTTTATGCACTTCTTAGTAGAAATAATGGGGGCAAATGGCTAATCACCAACTCTACACTTGTTCTCCTTTGCAATCTGTTAATATTGACAATTATCGAAGAAAACGGTATGAGAGGGATAACTAATATATTATTATTATTATTTAGATATGAACGTCAGTGCAGGTCTACTAAATGAAGATGATTTATTCTTTTTAACTTTATGTTCGTGCGTTCACGTACATATGATTCTCCTCGAAAATTATATACACCCAGTGACCATCTCCCCATCCCCCCTCCCTATATGAAGCATGGGAAAAATTCATCGACTACTGTATGTTCTCAAATTTAATGTACTAAATTCATATGCTTTTAAGGGGACTGTCCCTGAGAGAGAGGGGGGGAAGGGGGTTAAATTGAGTTAGTTAGCGTATAGTATAGGTACATGGATGAGGAAACTACCAAACGAGTATAAAGCGCCTGCTATGGCTCGTTGTCTTGCAGCCAGCGCGCAAGTCCCTCTGGACCCGGAGAGGTACGTTGCTAATGAGCGCCCAGGTACACCTATGTGGACTTTTGCTTGCGGCAATCGTGCATAAGGCATTTAATTATGACATTGCGCATAGATATGAGTTCGTGAATGTTCAAGGAACACTTTTATACCAATATCAGGAAAAAATTATATCACCGTGATTTATGACGAAATATTTTGTGAAATATATCTAAAAAAAAAATGTATGTTTTGTGTCCTTTTACACACGAAATATGCTTTGATCGAGACTCCCTGGTAATATGTTTTAGTTTACGTGGTAATATATACGTATATCACATACGAAGCACTAATGTTTAAAAATAGCCTTATAAGGAAGGATTGAAATATTTCCGTTACATTTCGCTCAACGGTCGGTACATCACAGCAGGGGGCAATTTGAATTGATTTGAAATTGGTAGTTACCGTTGTAAAGACCAATTCAATACGAATGTTACCTAAATGTCGGATTTTTAAACTTCGGATGTATAAGCGAGATACAGATTATTTCATGTTGAAGATGATAGTACTCAGTAATACCTGCTCTGAAATAAAAACTATATGGAATTTTGAGCTCGGTTGTATGCGTAGTCTTCGTCTGGCGTTCAAAAAGCTATCGCATCCGTTTCGTGCGTTCCCGATAAAAATGAATATGTTTAGACGTTACCGTAAGTCTTAGGCACCATAAATTGGCAAATATCCCACAACACATAGGCGTCTGCATGATTTTATGCACTTCTTAGTAAAGATAATGGGTGCAAATGGCTAATCATAAACTTACACTTGTTCTCCTTGCAATCTGTTAATATTGACAATTATCAAAGAAAATGGGTATGAGAGGGATAACTAATAAATTTTATTATTTAGATATGAAAGTCAATGTAGGCCTACTAAATGATGATGATTAATCTTTTTAACTTTATGTGCGTGTTCACGTACATATGATCCTCCTCGAAAATTATAAACACCCAGTGACCCCCCCCCCCCCCCCCCTGTGAGGCATGGGAATATTCAACGACTTTCGTAAGTTCTCGAATTCAATGTACTAAATTCATATGCTTTTGAAATTCTCAAAATTGAACCACCATGTTGTATTCATGCCAGGACTTTATAATTAGAATGATTTTGTACTAATGTTGCCATCCACAGTTCCCCATTTCTTAAAAATAAAAAAAAAAAAAAAAAAAAAATAAAAAAGGTTTTTATCTGGTTTAGATTAGTTGTCTCTATGGTAAAATGCATTTATTAAGCTTTTCACACGAAAATATCAACTTTAATGAACAACGAAAAAAAAAAAAAAAAAAGTGACATACCTTTACAGAATAGCGTCCCTATTGAACATGAAAATTCCTATTGACTTGGTAATCATTGCATTGCAAAGTACACTAAATAAGCATTTTTTTTGATATATAATATCATTAGATTCAGAGAAAAATAACAGAGATAACGAACTTTGGCAAGGTGCCAAATACAAAACGCCGTAGCTCTGTCATTTTTTTATGAATCTTCGGTACATCCCAACTCACGTAATTTTCATGCGATCCAAATGCAGTTTGTTGCTTTCACTAGAGCCTCGGCGTCCCAAGGCCATGTAAAAGGCCGATTTTTGAATTTTTGCCTTAATTAAAAAATAATAATATTTTAATGCTGAAAAAGAAATCAAAAATAGTTCTCTATGTCAAGCTGTCCCCCGCCAAAAAAAAAGGAAATTCAAAATTCGGCCTTTTACATGGCTATAGGCTAGAGTTGATCTAACACAAGTATTTTTGGGGGAATATTCTGTAAAGAGCTGTGATAGTTGGGATGTACCAAAGACATACCAAGAAAAAACAACTATTTTTTTCGACTTTTTGGGGGGTGCCCCCCTCCCCCCAATGGGGGAGTAATGTTAAAATTTATTTATATAACGGAGCGCAATTCTTTACTCTATAGCATGCAAAAAGAATCAATCAGTTATCTCTAACCGATATTTTTTAATGATGTATAGATTAGGGAAAGGTGGCCGTTTCCAGGGACGGTCCCCTTAAAATTCTCAAAATTGAACCACTATGTTGTATTCATGCTAGAACTCTATAATTAGGAGGATTTTGTACTAATCTTGCCATCCACGGTTCCCCATTTCTTCAAAATTAAAATAATATAATAACAACGATTATAAAAAAATAAAAAATAAATGAAAAAAAAGTTATTATCTGGTTTAGATAGTTGCCTCTATGGTAAAATGCATTTATTAAACTTTTCAGACGAAAATATCTACTTTTATGAACAACGAAAAAAAAAAAAAAATACATACCTTTACAGAATAGTGTCCCTATTGAAAATGAAAATTCCTATTGACTTGGTAATGATTGCATTGCAAAGTACACTAAATAAGCATTGTTCTGATATATGATATCAATAGATTCAGAGAAAAATAATAGAGATAACGAACTTTGGCATGGTGCCAAATATAATACGCCATATCTCCGTTCTTTGTTTACATAACCTTTAATACATCCTAACTCTCGTAATTTTCGTGCAATTCAAATACAGTTTGTTGCTTTCACTAGAGCCTCGCAGTCCTAAGGCCATGCAATTGGTGGATTTTTGAATTTTTGCCATTGTCAAAAAATATAGATTTTTTAATGCTGAAGAAAGCAAACCAAAAATAGTACTCTATGTCAAGCAGTCAAGTAAAGAACTGTGGTAGTTGGGATGTACCGAAGACAAAAAAAGAAGAAAAAAATGCGATTTTTTTTTACTTTTTGGAGGGTACCCTCCTCCTATGGGGGAGCAGGGTTAAAATTATATATAAAACGAAGCACAATTCTATACTCTATATCATGTAAAAATAATCAATCAGTTATCTCTAACTTATATTTTTATATGATGTAATGAGTAGGGAAAGGTGGTCATTTCCTGGGACGGCCCCCTTAACCCATTCATAATGGGTACATTTTGTAGCCAAAATAAAAATGTTTTGGGCGGCTACAAAATCGGTGGCGGAGCTTCCCCGGAGTTTGTCCGCCCGCCGGCCGCGGCCCGCTGCTGCGTCGGAGCGCAGCCCCGATACAGTGTCACACTGGCATTGTTTATTTTTTCCGAGTGTCTTATATATGGGACACCCGTCGAGATTGGGTTAACAGATAATCAACCCTTTATACATTGCAAATCCTGATGTCCTCATGTTTCTTTTCTTTTCTTGGTTTCTTGCTTGCTACCACTCACACTCGTACACACCCTGAGTCATTTGTTGATATTAGATATTTTTAATTATTTTTTCTTTTCAGAACACCAAAATGACGCAATACCTTCCGCCAAACTTATTGGCACTTTTTGCACCAAGAGATCCAATTCCATATCTAGCACCTGTTGATAAGTTAACATGGGAAAAGAAAACAGATGGGTACTCTGGTGTGGCACAATTGATACAAAGATTTGAGGTATGGTTGCAAAGATTGTGTATCATAGTTTACATTTTCTTATGTCATGGGATTGTAATTTTATTGCAAGTTGATTATATAAATGGCAGGTCTGCTGATATATTTATGCTACTAAGACCCAAAATTTTAAAAAGAAATCTCTCTTTAGGATCCTAAGGATACTCCCCCTCCAACAAGGGTGGAAACTCGTGAGGAACGCTTGGAGCGGAAGCGGAGAGAGAAGGCCGAACAGATGCAATATAAGTTGGAACAAGAAATTGCCCTTTGGGATCCTCACAATAATGAAAATGCAACCAGTGACCCATACAAGTCACTATTTGTTTCACGGATCAATTACGACACATCAGAGTCCAAGCTACGCAGAGAATTTGAGATTTATGGTCCTATTAAAAAGGTAAGTTTAAGTAAGTTGTTAACTTGCTTATTTACTTTTGCTTGTGTACTAAAGTTTCAAACTTCCTGTAACTGGTTTTAAGTCTTGTCTTTTTTCCAGCCAGATACTGATAATGTCCTTAAGAATAATTTCATAAAATTTCCATTGCTGTTTGTGTGAAAGAAAGTTTTAAGTTTTGAGTTTTGAAAACTTGTATAAATCATACCTTATGATGATGATTATTATTATTATGTTTTTAAATGCTCTTGATGCACTTAAATAATTTCTCAATCCCTGTGCTATGACATGAATTTAAAAACCCATGATTTTTTTCTCCATCATGCTGATATTATGATATTCAGCATCAATGATAATTGCACTGCCTATCAGAGTGGAGCACCCTCTCTACACTTCTCCTCTAAGGATTACAGTAAAATAGTATTTCTTAAATCTAGGACAACCTTCTTCATATACTAAAGCTATATTCTCACCGACAGCAAGCTGTTAGCAAACTGTAGTGAGAATTTTGTAATATTGTAACCATTATACTTTTGGCCACAGGATCCACAAAGGAGCATAGGCTAAAGTGGAAAAAGTTGACACTTTACCTAATTGTGAAGGACTAAATTTTTGTTAAAAGTTAGGCAAGGATGGGTATTCATTAATGCACTTCATACCTGGGCAGTTGTGGTAGTGAGTGATGTCTCTTTCCACTGATGATGTGGTAAGACGTCATCCATCATCTTTGATTATTCACCGTGACCTAAGTCTCTATTACTCCAGTCAACAAGCTTATGAATATGGGGTTTCCAGGTGTGGGGGGAGGGGGAGCTGGTGAAATTGCTCTGATTCTGCAGAAATTTTATTTTCAAAGTTGCTACTATAACTTATACACACTTGTTCCAGACATTCTCAAAGTTTTCAGTCCATTGACTCTGTCATAAAGGTTCATATTCTTCATTGACCCCAGATATGAAATTTGAAATGAAACTTACAAGTTCATTTACAATATATTTTAGAGTATGGAACAGTTGGATTGGGTATGGACAGTTTCACCCTCTGTAAACAGGCTTTTTGAAAACACTAGAGACTCAAATATTCCTGAACAAGAAATTCTATAACAGTTACACATATAGATTAAGCCAAGTGCATATCTGGGAAATTATCAACGCAATATTTTAAGCATTGAAAAAGAGCACCAGCTATAGTTTTTATTAAAGACTATTTGACATAAATATATGATTTTCACAGAAGTAGCAATTCCAAATCTATCATGTATGCAGAATGGTACCACCTTTTTGTGAGGCAGGTGTACAAGATGGGTACAGAATTTTCTACATATTTTTCTACAAAGTTACATATACACAGCAAGTATAAGAAACCAGAACAAGTTCTATGAAATTAAGAAAGCCCTTTCAGATCATATTAAATGTGCTAAATAGAAATGTAGCTAGTAACAATATTTATTTTATAGTTTCACTCATATGTTCAAAGATGCATTATTACGCTCATACTTTAGATATTGTTTGTCTTCTGTTTTTCCAGATTTTTGAAAATTGTGAACATTAACTAAAGATTTGACACAAAATAGTAGTTTTAATGCCAAGTATATTATACTGATAGTGCTTTTTCTTTCAGATTGTGTTGATTCACAGTTTTAAGACGGGGAAGCCTCGAGGATACGCCTTTATTGAGTATGAACACGAGCGAGATATGCACTGTGAGTACCCAACAAACCACCCTGCACATGAAACAACACATTATACATATGCAAACATGTTTCTCACTTTTATTTTTATTATTTTTGATTCATTTTTAATTACTCAATAACTTTTTGAGTAGGATCTTAATAATTCAGCCAAAAACAAAATAGAATAAGCACCCATTGGCCTCAGTTCAGAATTTATATTTTAAATTTTGTGTATGTTAAATATATTTTGATTTATATACTCTTTAACCCCCTTTTTGCCCTGACTACATGTCCTGGAAGTAAAAAGGACAAAAGATTAAAAACTTTGGAATTATATCTTCATTTAGGTATTAGCTAGTTTTTTGTTTGATAGCTGTTTTATATGGAAAATTAACTATTTCATAGTTTCTAATGTTGAGTTATTTTTAGTATTTATGAAACTGAAGAGGGCTTCAGGAAATTACATTGTCAGATTCAAGAAATGTTATATATCATTTAGTTTTGCCATTTGTGGCATTTATGACGATTGAATTATAGCGGTTCCTCATCTGCACTTCATGAAGTTCACTATGATTTTATTTATTGTTGTTCTCATCATCTCTGTTATAAATAGATGATTTCAGTAATTGGAAGTATTGTTTTTAATAGTAGGAATAGGTCCTTTTGGTAGTCTACTAATGTTGGGTGTATGGAATGTGTATCTGTTTACTGATGTCCTTTTTATAATTATTCTTAACAATGAACAAGATTTTTAAAAAGGAAATTATTTAGGTAGAAGTATTAAGAAAATTCAGTATGAGCACTTTATCTGAGAAGAGTGTAAGATGTTCAGGGAATGATGAATTTTGTGTGACAAAATTTGCAAATGTTGGTGAAGGAGTTTGCTTGACTAAGGGAAGAAGGAAGAAAGCATTTGGAATGCTGCTTGATTCTGACTGGAGAAGTGGAATGGATTTCTTGGTGCATCCTCTTTTGGGGTGATATGGGTCATGAATGGGAATGTATGTTATATATATTTAGGATGATGCCATGGTATTTGTGTTGCTGTTTCAGCCATTTCTCTATTCTTATGTTCTTGTTTATTCTTGTTCATTGTTAATTGCTTATGTAAGTTACCAGTTGCCTTCACTGTAGAATTTTTGCAGTTGGAAACTTGTCAGTTCAACATGTTGGAGACAAATTTTTATACAGTTGCATAGTCATGGTGGTGACACTTACATGATCCTTAGATTGTGATCAAAGGTGTTCTTGCTTCTTGGGTTATGGTGAATACTTCATTAGTACAAATTCTAGAACTGAGATGTTACACATTTTAATTCTAGTCTTTTCTTGTTGGGAAGGGCAATATTCTTGCCTCATCAATTTACTATGTCCTATTAATATGTTTTTACTTGTATTTTTAATAGTAATCATTAAAAGACTGAAGGTTATTGCTGAGGGTGGTTTCTTTTATGTAGATGTATCTCTGGTGTGTCTGTTAGTAGATTGTATGTCATGAACTGATGCACTTCAGAGTTGAAGGCCTACCTCAGCAACTAACCCTCGAGTCAAATATCTTCATGATGAGAGAGAAGACAGTTGTAGTTCTGTTGATATTGCATCAACTGATTTCAACTCTACAATTGTGTTCTTTCATAATGTTATGTTGTCTTTACTGTTTTAAGGTCCCACACTAATGCATTTTGTTTCGTTCACCCTGTACAGCCGATCTTCCGTGCTGGCTTGTATGCTCACGCGACCTATGAGCGCTCACGGCTCTAGGTTTGTATGTGTGGTAAGCCCAACACAGGAGCAGGCAGATTGTCCCATATTGTTTCCAAGGCTTTAACCTGCCTTGATGAAAGGCTACTTTCTAAATCAGTACTGAGTGGCTTTTTAGGGCTCGTGGCATATTCATTCACCCTTACTGACTTGCACATCATTTTCCAGTCACTCATAGAGGGGAGAAGTGAAAGTGACTGACTCTAATAGAACTTGTAAAACCATTATACATCAGCTGATGCTGGAGAAAATTCTAATTGTCATTAATGAAAGCCAATCAAGGAGTGCAAATTATCAAAGTTACGCCCACATTTTTTTTTGTCACTTCAAGTTAGGATATTAAGACTAAAATTCAAAAGCTATTGATACTGATGAAAGCTCTTAATTTCTTGGAATTTGCTATGAGAGCTTAAGGAAATTTGAAGAAAAGCCTGATTATATAGTATGGTGCTCCTGGGTTTGTAGAGAAGGAACTGGTTATGGTGGGTGGGGAGGATGCAGTGTTATTTATGGTAAAGAGAGCTGTAATGAAGACACTGAGGAAATCTATACTCGTGTTTTAGACTTTTCCACTTAAGTTCCCTGGTAGGTTGTTGTTTAGTAGGTTTTTTTAATAGAAGTTTGTTATCCGATGTTTCGTTCTTGTGATTTATTAAGTAAAGATTCCATGGGCATCTCTCTATATACTGATATTTAAGTTATATTTTGATGTTAGTAATGCACACAAGTCATAAATTTTCTCTTGATAATTTTGATAATGTAGTGTAGTTAATGAAAGGGTCGCATACTATGTTCAGTGTCAGTCTAGAGGGTTTGAGGGAAGGGTATCCATACCCTGGGTAAGTTGGTAAGTTGTTTGAGAGACACTTCATTGAGAAGTGGTTAATGATGCCCTTCAGTACTAAATTATGAGTTAAACATTCAGTTGTTCAGGTTGTGTGGCAACTTCTGTCATAATATCTAAAGCATGAAGGTACTGGTAAGATAGTTCTCATTATTCCACATATCCTTTATGGGTGGGTAAATTGAATTAAAAACTATACTTAGTTTGTTAGGAGAATCTGTGCTTGCTCCTTTAAGGATAAGGAGGTAAAACCTTCAATTCTCTCATTTACAATTTTCTGTCTACGGTTCTCTGTATCTGCTGTATCTCAATACAGTCTCTTTTCTTTCCTCTCATCATCAACCATTTTTTGTTATTCTCTGTTGCTCTTGTTTCTCATTTGCTTGTTTCTGCATTTTCCTTCTCTTTGCTGTATTTTCTGTCTTATTTCCTGTTTTCTGCATTTCCTGTCACTTTTTACTGTTTTCTGTATTTCTTGTCACTTATTTACTCCTTTCTGTATATCTTGTCACTTATTTGCTCTTTGGCATTTTCTGTTACTTATTTGTACTTTACCTTAATTTCTGTCACTTATTTCTCTCTCTCTCTCTCTCTCTCTCTCTCTCTCTCTCTCTCTTCTCTCTCTCTCTCTCTCTCTCATCTCTCTCTCTCTCTCGTCTCTCTCTCTCTCTCTTCTCTCTTTCTCTCTCTCTTCTCTCTCTCTCTCTGTCTCTCTCCCTCTCCCTCTCTGTCTCTCTCCCTCTCCCTCTCCCTCTCTGTCTCTCTCCCTCTCCCTCCCTCTCTCCCTCTCTGTCTCTCTCTCTCTCTCTCCCTCTCTGTCTCTCTCTCCTCTCCTCTCTGTCTCTGTCTCTCTCCCTCTCCTCTCTGTCTCTCTCCCTCTCCTCTCCTCTCTGTCTCTCTCCCTCTCCCTCTCTGTCTCTCTCCCTCTCTGTCCCTCTCCCTCTCTGTCCCTCTCCCTCTCTCTCTCTCCCTCTCCCTCTCTCTCCC
>NW_020872515.1:455414-467914 GCF_003789085.1 Penaeus vannamei
CTCAGGGGGGAAAGTCATGTTAATAATCATGGTTATTTTCACTATGGGTTTTATTATTAGTGTTATTCAACCCTGCATTTTCCCTGGAACCTTCCATGCCCTTCCCTGCTATCGGGGCCAAGTTTGTCACTAACGGAGGGTTTCCGCGCAATAAAAACTATATATTTGCAATGTGGACGGTGAGAGAAATCCAACGATACCAAAATCGTCGATATCGGAGAGGTGGAGGTAATATAGAAAATTACCAACTTTGCCAGTAATTCTTCATGGACACTCCCTGACTTCATGTCAAAAGATTTATTCATAAGTCTGTTTCCATGACTGGGCGTAGCTTTCTGGCATCAACTCATAGGGGAGGGTCGATGGGGGGCTTTGTACCCCCAATACCCCTGGGAAACATTCAGCTGGCTTAAAATTGTGCAAGGCCTGACCCAATGAATATCCATAATGTGGACATTTTATATACACAAATAAATGCATAACTATCAGTTTTAACATGCATATCTAAAGGACAGATAAAGGTTTGTCTAACAGATACGCATTTATTTCTGTGCAAGTGCCTGTCGATATCTGCGAATGTTCATTGGGTCAGCCTCACATTTTAAAACTGGCCAATTGGTATGCATGGAAAGATTGAGCTGAATCTTGGGAGCACCAAGTGGATATAGGCTCACTGGAGCTTTCTGAATCTTTCTTTATTTTTGCATTACAATTCATGTCTGCAGATTATTTCTTGTACCAATTACGGCAAAAATATATTCAATTTGCAGAAGTAGTAAGCCTAAGAACAACTATCATGGCTTGATATTTGAGCACAAGTGCCCCAAATGCAGGAAAAAATTAACCAAGTAAACCCAGTAATTTAGACAAGCGATGAAAAGTTCAGGTGTTAACACTAAAGATGAATGGATTTTAGCGAGCATATTATTTGGAGAACAAAAGTATTTGGTTTAGTGAAATATCCTCCATCCACTTCTGATCGTTTACCCTAGGGGTTCAGGGGGGCACAATCCCAAGCTAAAGAATAAGTAAAACGTATTGTGTAAAACCCTTAGGGTTCAGGGGAGCATAGCCCCATAGCTAGGGAATATGTAATTTAAAGTATGTAAATCCTACAGATGGTCAGTTCCAGTAGATTTTACTGAAAATGGGTTATTTCCTATTTTCAAAAGTTGGCATGTCTGTTTCATTAGCTGATATTTTTACCCCAGTATTTCCGTAATATACTTCATGCCCTCCTCTCCTATTGAGACTTGTCACATAAAGGTTATTGGTTGCAATTATGTTGGAAAGTATCACATTTGCTCTCATCACATGAGAAAAAATCTGATAATATACTGTCCAGGAAAGCCCAGTTGTCATAATCAAATAAATGTTACTGAGGGCAATGCAGTGATGGAGGGAAATGGACGCTATCTTATTGATGGTTAGGAAGGTCTTTGATTTGTGTGAAGTTTGTTGAACTAAGTAACAGGGATTTCATAAACAATTACTATAAACTACTGCATCTATGGTATCCAGCATTTGACTAATTCGTTTACTCCTTTGAAGTGTTCTCATACTGCTTTGTAGCACTATGGCGTCAAACAAAGGAAAAATTAATCCAATTGAAATACGACTCCACTCCCTTTGTGGGTTTGGAATAACCAAACGATTGGACAGCATTATGAATTAGAAGTCTTAGTGGATAGTCAGGTAAACAAGTTGAAAATTTAGAAACTGAAGGATTTGGTCTATACAAGTTAATTTCCAGCAGTGGATAATACAACTGTAAAGTGATAAGATATGATTTTTATTGTCAAGTTTGGATGTTTAGATGATCACACCCTACAGAGACTGTCTCTATTACTCCTGCCAACAACACACCATGTAAAACATAGATCGTGTCCTCTGACCTTTCTCTGGACTTTCTCTACATGGCACTTGTCAAAATGTCCCTCTCGCCTTCCCTTTTTCTCCCTCCCACCCTCTCTGGGAGGGCCCCTTGCCCCTCTCCCCTTCCCTTTCTATTCCTCCTCCCTCTCTAGGGGGGGCTCTCCCTTCCCTTTTTATCTCCCTCCTCCCTCTCTGGGGGGGCCTCTTGCCCCTCCCTTCCCTCCCTCCTCTCTGGGGGGGGGGGGCTTGCCTTCTCCTTCCCTTTTTCTCCTCCTCTCTGGGGGGGGCCTTGCCCCCTTTCCCCTTTTTTCTCCATCTTCTCCCCCTTACCATCCCTCCTCTCTGGCCCCTTGTGGGCCCCCCCCCTTTTTTTTTTTTCCCTTCCTCCTTCTCTCTATGCCCCCCCTTTTTTTTTTTTTCTTCCTTCTCCTCCTCTCTATGGGGGGCCCCTCTCCCCTTTTTTCCCCTCCCCTCTATGGCTCCCTCTATGGGCCCCTCTCCCCTTTTCCTCCTCCCTCCCTTCTGGGGCCCCTCCCCTCCCCTCCTCCCTCCCTCTCTGGGCCCCTCGCCTCCCTCTCTATCCCTCCTCCTCTCTGGGGCCCCCTCCCTCCCTCCCCCTCCCCTCTTCTCTCCCCTCCTTTTCTCCCTCCTCCTCTCTGGCCCTCCCTCCTTTTCTCCCTCCCTCCCCTCTGGGCCCCCGCCTTTTCTCCTCCCTCCTCTCTGGGGCCCCCCCTCCCCTCCCCTTTTCTCCCTTCCTTCTCTGGGGCCCCCCCTTTTTCTCCCTCCTCCTCTCTGGGCCCCCTTCCCTCCCCTTTTTCTCCCTCTCCCTCTCTGGCCCCTTTTCTCTCCTTTTTTCCTCTCCCTCTTCTTCTCCTCATGTGGGTGTAGGGGGAGGTTATGAAAACCACTATTCCATTTGGAAATTTAGATCTTCCCATTTATTGTATGGCACAAGGAATGCCATATGTCTTTATTATATAGTTTTCAGGTAAATTGCTGTCATTTTTTAGTTTGACAGACATTGAAAATGCTGAAACAATAATTGATTTTAGTATTTACTTTTGCAAAATTCCTGGAATTAATATAAAGAAAATCTTAACTACAGCAAGATGGTGAGGGTATAGAATAGTTTAAGAAAACTGAAAATGGTACACAAGGGACAAATATTGAAGGGGAAAAAAAACTTTAGAATTGCAAGATGGTTCAGTGAGAAATTTGGGCATTTTAGACATCTTTATACAGTTATCACTTTCTTTTTAGTTAATATTTTGTTGAAAATTGAAAGTACTTAATCCTGTGATAGCAAAGTTCTATTTAGTTGCAAATAATTAGGTTATTGTTTGCAATACAATTGCACTCCAGAGAATTTTGCTGTTACTCCAGCCATCAACCTTGGGAAGGGGGGATGCACAGCTGGAAATTACAAACCTTGACATATGGACCAAAAACATATTATAGCTTAGCCTCTGCACTTCTACATATTCACTAGTGTAGTTTTTTCTTGATGGCATCCCTAGGTTTTCCCTTTCAGAGAGGTCATTATGTAAATGTTTGGCAGTTTTCCACTTCATGGCAGTGTTTACTTATACAAGCTCCCCTGGAATTGTAAAGGCATCATTTCTTTGGGTGTTTAGTAAACTTATTGGTCATCTTGTATGGAAGACCATGTATATATCAATAGAAATGTCCAATTAATATTATATATATATATATATAATTATTTATTATTATTATTTATTTTATATTCATTTTACTCCTTTTCATAGTGTATTGCCTATTAAAAACTATGGAATAATGAAGGCTGTAATCAAGTTCCTTGAATGAAAGTGTGTGGATGTATTGCATGATTTCTAATGGGACACTAGAAATTTAACCCCCTGGATCCAGTTGTAATGGGTAACACAAATGGCCAGAATCCCGGGGGTGCAGTGCATATGCCGGGCGCGTACGAACACCCATGAGCGGTGATAAGACTCTGCCTCCCCTTTGAGAAGTTTTGTGAAAACTTTTTTGGCTTTGCCATTTTCCATTGTCCATATTTTTTTTATTTGCTTTATCCAGATGGTAATTTCTTATTTTCCTTGTACACTCCATATCATCTATGTAGTAAAGAAATAGCTCAGTGCAAGAAAAAAAATACATGGAACATTTGATGATTTGTCATCTTTTTTTTATATTTTCAATTTTATGTAATACAACATGCACCACCGGTCAGTGGCCAGGAATACAGTGCACAGCATGGAAATGCCATCCCCCCAGGAGCTGGTGCTCTTCTAGTCACTGCTTATGCATGTTATATTCCACATTCTTTTAATGATAGAAATAATGCTAAAGTCCCCTTCTAAGCGCCAAATGAGTCAAATCACACTCAGAGGTTTGTGCACTCATGGCGAGTCTTTTCCATCACTCTGGCCTTCACACTTAATGCTTTGTTCTTGTCACCTGTTTTTCTGCTGCCCAAGTTTTTCCTTGATGTGATCGCAACGTCATCCGGATCCAAGGGGTTAATAAGGAATATTTATTTTTAAAGACATTCCTGTTTTAAGTTGACTAATAAGCAGTTGTTCTTTTCCTCCCTTGCAGACGCTGTACACTTACCCTGAGAACTTCAGGGCCTTCAAGGCCCTGATCGCTGCTCAGTACAGTGGTGCCAAAGTAACTGTAGACAGCAGCTTTGTCTTTGGGGAAACCAACAAGTCTGATGCCTTCCTGAAGAAGTTCCCTCTTGGCAAGGTAAGGCTGCTTTGAAAATGAAGAGGAAGGCCCTATTGAAATCTTGTATTTGACCTAGAAATAATTTTGCAGAGATCAACTCATTCATGATTAGTAAAGTTTTGAATGAAAGATAGGTAGGGCTAAGCATGTTAAGCATTCATTGATCTCCACATGAGCAGGTCTAGCTCACAGCTGGGTTCCTAAGGTGGCATCATGTTTACATCTATTATGGTAAAGGATTTTGTGATGATTGGCTAGACCAGATTAAGACTTTCCTCAGCCTGATTGGGTTCAGAGTAGCAGTGTACTAGATAAGTCCACTTTATGGAATATTGGTCATACTTTATGTAGGTCGAAGTATGGCAGTTTGTGAATTTGCAATGAATTATTGACTTATTCCAGAAAAATTCCTTATAACCTTGCAGGTTCCAGCCTTTGAGTCTACTGATGGCAAATGCATTTTTGAGAGCAATGCCATTGCTTGGGCAGTGGCTAATGAGCAGCTCCGTGGAAAGACTCCCATGGACCAGGCTCAGGTGGTCTCCTGGATGAACTTTGCTGGTATGTAGTATAGTAATTTATGAAGTGCATATAGCTTATGTAAAGCACTACATTCTAATCCCTCACAATGTCAGAAATGTTTGAATTGACCATATTTACTTATTTGCATTTTAATTTTGCAGATAATGAAATCCTGCCAGCATCATGCACCTGGGTATTCCCATGCCTTGGTATTATGCAGTTCAACAAAGGTAACACTGAGCGTGCTAAGGAAGACATTAAGAAAGCTCTTGCTGCTCTGAACTCCCACCTTTTGTCCCGTACCTACCTGGTGGGTGAACGCATATCCCTGGCTGACATCACTGTATGTTGCACCCTTCTCCATCTCTACCAGGTGAGTAAATTATAGATTACATGTGTGTAGTACTTAAATGATTCATACTGAAAATTTGTTTCTAGAATTCTTTTTAGCTTCTAAAGTGAAAGGAAAATGAAATTACCCCTTTGTAAGTGTTCCTGAGTGTTTTAATGTATCATGAGGGGTCAAACAAAGGGCAAAGAAATTCTTCTCCTACGATTCCCCACCTACTACTTGGGTGCTGTGAATAACCAGTTGAAGATACAAAATCCAGTTGTTAAAAAATTTCAAAATTAAGGTTGCCCTACTAGTTGTATTAACCCTTTATGCTAAAATACATGACATTTTACAGTATGTGCTGGAACCCTCCTTCCGCAAGCCTTATCAGAATGCCAACCGTTGGTTCACCACTATGGTTAACCAGCCTCAGGTAAAATCTGTTATTGGTGAATTCAAGCTCTGCGATAAGATGGCACAGTTTGATAACAAGAAGTTTGCTGAAGTCCAGAGCAAGTTGAAGCAAGGTGGAGGTGACAAGAAGGTAAGTTTTCTATTCTGCAAGTATTTGTAGTTTAGTGTATCAAGGCTGAAAAATTTATTCAACAAAAATACATGGAGACTTTAAGTATTGTGAATAGGTATAACATGCATTTTATTAGCCATTGAGAATGTAACGGCTTGCATTTTGGCAACATCTATTCTACCCTCTGATAGTGTTCCCAATTGTTTTATAGAACATGAGGGGTCAAACAGAGGGGAAAGGAATTCTCCTCTGAGTCACTGCTTGGTTATCAAGTTGTGAGAACCAGTAGAAGAAACATTATCAAATTTTTTGTAAATGCTACTTGTCCTACATAAGAAATTAGCTAAAAACAAGGCATAATTGCTAGATTTTTCTATATTACAAATGTCTTTGTAGAAGGAGTCCAAGAAGGAGGCAAAGAAGGAACAACCCAAGGAGAAGAAGGAAAAGGAGTCATCCCCTCCTGCAGCTGCCCCTGCACCTGCCCCCAAGCCCAAGGATCCCTTGGATGCCCTCCCTGCAGGGTGAGTTGGTTTTCAGAATTTTGACTTGCTCGGAGCAGCTGCTACTTGAATGATAGCTTCTGAAATAGTAAGGAAATAATTTTACAAGCATATGGCACATCATGGGAAGGTTTAGTCTACATTGTATTTTGACAATGCATACTTGAAATCTTGAAATCTGAAGGTGCTCTGCTGTATCATTTAGAACATTAGTATTGTGTAAATAGGTGTAGTGGCTTGGATAGCAGTTTTGTAGAAAATCCATTTGATTTTAGGTTGCTTGGGAGTTGTGCCCAGCAAGGGGATGGACCACCCTGCGAGAGTGGAAGTGGGATTTGTGATACTACTCCAGTGCTTCCTGTGATAAACGAGGTGTTCCTCAAGCACATGGAAGATCTTCCTAATATGGTTTTCTTTGATATAGAGACAACTGGTTTAGATTTAGATTGTGATATTGTACAGCTTTCTGCTGCAGTCAGGGATCAAACATTCAATCAGTATGTTTTGCCAAGTAAACCAATAATGCAACAGGCTGCTGAAGTAACTGGTTTAACTTTAAAAGATGGTGTACTGCATTTGAAGGGGAAGAAAATAGAAAGTGTTGGGGCAAAAGATGCTTACCAGCATTTTCTGTGTTGGTTAAAGCCTTTTGCTCCATTAGTATTGGTTGCTCATAATTGTTACAATTTCGATTCTAAGAGGTTGGTTAATTCAATGGAAAAGCATGGAGTTGAACCTGCCTTGCGTGAGGTTGTCACTGGATTTCTGGACACCTTGCCTCTCTTCAGACATGTTCTTCCTAATCTAACAAACCACAAGCAGGAAACTATAGTTCGTGCTGTACTTCATGAAACCTACAATGCACATGATGCACTTCAAGATGTAAAATCACTTCAAAGAGTGGTTAATATTTTAAATTTACCTGCTGCTACTTTGAAAACTTTCTCTTTTACTTATGGGTCTTTAAAGGAGAAAATGGAGTACAGTAGAACAGCAAAATTGAAATCTAAAACCCTAAAACCTCTCACTGGACCAAACTACATATCCGAGTATATAGCAGACAAACTAGGTAAAGCAGGTGTTGATTTCGAGCTTCTAAAGTCGTTTTATTTGAGAGGAGGGAAAGACTTCTTATTTGAAGTATTTGGTAAGCCACAGGGACCAGACCAACCTCAAGCCAGACTGAGTGCAAATACTATTAATAGTATTTGTGAGTATTTTTCAATAGTGTATGCAAAAGGTGCTCAAGCAGGTGTGGGGGTGTAGGTGAAAGAATCAGTTGCATGCAAATGATGTATTTTCATTTTTATATTTATCCCCCCTCACTCATCCACAGGCCATGTGCAAAATTCTAAATTTTGAACATGTTCTTGTGTATACACAAGTTTAAGCTTTAAATCTTGTAGTTTAAAAAAGTTCTATGAAGTTGTGCATTATGCAAGTGGAGCAATTGAGTTTTTCTTATTGGATAAACATCCAAGATTAAAGATAAGCATCCCGACAGGAGGTTGGGATCTTTTACTTGACTAATTGCTCCATTTTGCACATCATTTTGAACTTGGTATCTGTATTTGCTCTTTTGTTTTTATATTGTTCCTGTATAAAGTTGAAATTCTTTAGTTTTGTATATAATAAATTAAAATTGTTTCACTATTATGTAGGGTTTGAGATTTGTACAAATATATGCATTTGTACAGGTACTAGTTTCTTTCAACTGCCCTGGGTTTTGTAGATTTGACTTTTTGGTTAGTATTTCTTTGCCCTTGTTTTAGTTGATTACAAAGTATGATTATAGAGCACTGGGTTTGATTTAAAAATCTGAAAGATTATTCATGTATTTGTTGTTCTGGGAAGTGTTTATAAATCTGAACAATGTTGGAACAGCCAACGGCTTTTATAGTAAGCATGTAAAAATACTTGACTTTGACTACAAAGTGTGTTTTGTTAATTTTTCTGAACTATGAACTGGTGTGTGTTCATACAAAAATAGTTTATAAATTCTGATATATTCAGACAACCCAACTTCCTGAAACCAGTGTATAATTACTTGCATTTTTAAAATTTTTGTCCTCATTTCTTTTGTTCAATTTCAGAAACTTCAACTTGGATGACTTCAAGAGGTTCTATTCTAACAACGATGAAGATAAGTCTGTGCCTTACTTCTGGGAAAAGTTTGACAAAGATCATTATTCCATCTGGTACTGTGAATACAAGTAAGTAAATCCAACAATCTTGTACGTTATTAAATTAAGTAGGAAAATTTCTTTAGAAATGTGTTAGTATACCTTCCTTGTATCTGATGATTAATTGGTTTGTCATAATTGCTCTGATTAACATTTAAGAAATTAGTTGAAGCTGTAGCACACTTTTGTGTTTTTTATTGATTATTCATTTGTAAGAAATTGTAATTTATTACATTCATTAATATTTGTTATATATATATATATATAATCTAAGGTTAATCTTTATAATGATTACACAGGAAAGTAACTAGTGCTTTTCATTTTATTTTGGCAAATGTCTGGTACAAATAACTGCTTAATTCTGACAAAGGCAAAACTTGTTGCTGGTAAATCAACATTGAATCTATTATAATTTGTAATTTATTTTTGTAAGAATAAGTTTCCTCCATGATATGATTTTAGAGTTGGAGTAGACAAAACCTAATGCAAAATGCTTTCAAATTTTTATTATCTGGGAAGATCAAATCTTAGTCCTTGATATAACTCCAAAATAAAAGTAATTGCAGTGTGCTTTCACATGGATACTGCTTGGGTAGCCTGTCAGAATGTTCCAAGTCATTTATTGGGAAACAAGTCATAAAATTGAAATATGCTTCAGAATTCTAATCGCCTTAGTTGAGGGACTATTTATGCTGCTTAGATTAAAATAATAGCTTTCATTACCGACTTGGCTGGTAGAAAGTCCTCTATACACAATAGGTTAATCAAAGTTGATTTATAATTTCCTTGGTTCATATACACATTTTCCGAAGCCTGTAGCTTGGCTTAATGTGTGTTTGGGAAGTATTAATAAAATGTATTGCGTAACAGAAAAATAGTAAATTCCCGATACAATTCTACAATACTATGTAGAAGTTGGTGACTAATAAAAACCTTTATTTTTCAGATATGCTGATGAACTCAGCAAGGTTTTCATGACCTGCAATCTTATTGGTGGTAAGTTGAATTGCTAAGATTAGAATTTCGTAACATGACTTGCAAAACTTTCTTTGAGCATTCTTTTTGTGAATTAATTTACACTAGTGTAAGTTCCATATGCCTTTGCAATACCAATTACTTCATTCACATCTCCCTCCCTCAGGAATGTTCCAGCGTGTGGATAAGCTCCGCAAGAATGCCTTTGCCTCCATGTGTGTGTTTGGTGAAGACAAGGCCAATAATATTTCTGGCATTTGGGTCTGGAGGGGACAGGAGTTGGCCTTCCCTGTAAGTGTTCATTTCAGTGAATTTAGATGTGCTGATTGGTAGTGTTTGTTCCCAGCTGTTCAAGATAAACAAATGATTTAAATCAAACCTCTCGGTGAAAGGTGTAGCGTCTTATTTGCTTTCTATTTTCAGCTCTGTGATGACTGGACCGTCGACTACGAGTCCTATGACTGGAAGAAGCTTGACCCTACTTCAGAGGAAACCAAGAAGCTAGTTGACCAGTACTTCAAGTGGATTGGGGAGGACAACAAGGGCCGCAAATTTAACCAGGGCAAGATCTTCAAATAATTCTAAACCTACACAAATGTTATATCCTACTGAGTAAATAAATTTTACCTTCAGTTTGTGTTTTCTTAGTAGTTGAATTTTTGGAACTGACTTCTGGGCTTACTTTTTTTTTTTTTTTTTTTTTTTTTTTAATGGGGGGGGGGGATGTACTCGTTTATGTATTTATCATTTGGATAGATTCACTTATCTCTGGTATAACAAAACTAAATCATGTAGAATAGTTGAAGACATAGGTTATTTAAAGTGGATACTAGAATGAATAGAAAAGGATTGCATTGACCAGAAAAATACGGAAGTACTGTTTTAAAAGGCCTGACAAGGATTGGTCAACTGATTAGATGACTTTGCTCGCCTGTCTTGATAATACTGATGTAGCAGTACAATGTGACAGGAAGCAGTAAGTCGATCAGTCCACCAATATTTCCATATAATACTTTCCGTTGACTTGACCACCCCCATGATCAAAAAGCTTTTCCCTTTATAGGTATTCAGTGCCTGCCTACAGGAGTCTACAAAAAGTTTCTCCTGTCGATTTTAAGTACCATTCCCCCACTCCATCGTGGGGGGGGGGGATTAGGAGACGATTGAAGGCCCAATGTAGGAATCCCCTTTCTGTCTAATCGCCCCTTTGTCCACATCGTAAATTGAGAGCCGTGTTAAAATATCTCCTAAAACCATTGAAATCTAAACATTGTCCCAATTGTTCTTGCCCCTTTTCACCACAATACTTAGTGCTACCCTTCTCACTACCATATTACCCTTTAGTACTGTTCAACCTCTTAACCCTAGTCATTAACTCCTAATCCCATTCTTTTTTATACGTTACCAGTGTGTTATGACCTTGGATGTCCAGCACATTTTTATAACCATTAACCATTTATCATGGTTCTCTATGGCCTTTGATGCCTGGCATATTTGTTTTTGACCATTAACCGCTCTGGGAATCCACCTGTGAACCAAAAATAGTAGTAGACGGACTTGAGGCCCAATGTGGGGGATTACCCCTACCTTGGACATCAGCCCTTGCCACAACTAATTCTACATGATCTTTTCTTTTTTTCTTTTTCTTTCTCCTCTTCATCCCCTTTTCCTGCCTACATCCTAGTGTGAGAGCCGTGCCGAAAGGGTGAAAAACTGGCTGTCAGATCTGAACGGCTTTCTTACTTTGTTTGCAATTTACTCTCTACCTTTTTTCCTTATCATACTAACCAACAGCGCTCTTCGCAGTCGTTATCTAACTCATTTTGTCCTAATTGCTGATTTAATTTTTACGTTCATCAATATTTTATGACCTATCCTTACCTGGGGGCTTCGTCCTCCAAGCCTCACTCTATTGCTATATTTTGTATACGCAGCTAATGAATGACCTTAGATGTTGACACGCCTGAAATTTTTCAGTAAATAAAAATATCTACCCCGACTGACTTCACTGGCAAACCTATTTCTGCCCAACCTCACTCCCTTAATACCTGTATCGGAACTGTTTGTTTCCCCGACTAATTGTCCTGTCTGCGACAAGGGCTGGTCAGACTATGAAACCTACCGCCTTACTTGCTTGTTGACTCTAATTGCAGTGACAGTACAGTGCTACACTATTCCTCCCAGAGGCTAGCGTAAAACCTACATCAATATTGCTAAGGTTAGCAAATGCAGACATGACCTTCATGAAATTCATATTAGATTTTCCATGTTCGATCGTATCGACTCCTTCCTCGTCAGTGTCAGAAATGGCGTTTTGGCCGCCTAGCCAAACACTGCCTATATGTTTAAATCTGAGGTAGTAGTGCTAAGATTCAAACTGGGCCTCACTCTACCAGACAAGAAGCACGGCGACGAGATTTTTTTTTCCAAAACTTCGCCCCACTCCATCTTCTCAATGTGTCTGCATATCCTCCGGTATATCTTCGCTCTATCCCTTACCATCCTATCTCTACCCCCCCCCCTCTCCCCTAATCGCATTCCATTTCTAATTTAAATCCAGATACTCCAATCTCCACCACTTCTCCAATGCCTAACCCTCCTTACTTTACCAGTTGCACCAAGCAATCTAAACATTACACCCCATCATCTACCACTTCCTCTCCTACACCCACTCCTTCCTCTATTTCTCTGACATCTGTTCCCTCTTCACCTTAAAGGAAAACTATTGTTTCTCAGACCGCTTCGCCAAACTTCCCTTCATAAACTTCAAGACATCCCAAACTCCCTAAGATGACGCAAAAGCATGCTCCGCTCTCTTATCCACCCTCCAATCTCTCAATTTCTCTTCCCTTTATATTCAAGTAATT
>NW_020872515.1:472914-482914 GCF_003789085.1 Penaeus vannamei
ACAATACTCAAGGTACTGAGGCTGTTCTCGAACCGAGGTCGAACTTGCATGACTTCAATTCACCTCATTCTCAATTAACAATTCATCTACTTATTCTTCTGCAGTTGTTTCAAGTTGCGTAAGTTCATATCAGCATAACCGTGTCTCCTTAACAAAGATCATTCACTGAAACTACCGTAGTACCACCCAAACAACGACCACACATCCTAATAAACATCCACCATTTTGTTGATATTACCATACGTCTACCATCTCTTCGTGTCACCATTCACCATTCTCCTGCACCTACCATGGCGACAGCATCGGCCGCCAGCATCTCAGAAGGCGTCAGCACTGCCAGATATGCAACGTTGGTCAGAGTGTAGACGGCAGTCACCAGGCCCGTCGAAATGATGATGGCCAGCGGTAGGTTCCTGTGGTAGACAACAAAAATAGATGAAGTTAAACCAAGAGAGGTCGAAGGTAGAACAGGAAAGGTAGAAGGTAAAGAAGGTAGAAGGAAAAAGTAGATGAAGGCAAAATAAGAGAGGTAGAAGGTAGACGGGAAAAGTAGATGAAGGTAGAACAGAAAGGTAGATGAAAGTAGAACAAGAAGGGTAAATGAATTGAAACAAGAGAGGTAGAAGGTAGAACGAAAAAGTAGATGAAAGTAGAACTTTTCTTTTTTCCAGGGTTTAGGGACTAAAACTCAAGAGCAGATGGAGGTAGAAAAGAGACTACGAAGACATTTAAGTTTAATTGCGCCGTTAGTATGTAAACAAAACTCCAGCTATCACAGACTATTCGGCGGTGCAGTTTGTGGAATAATGTACTTACTTATTTGGATTTTTCAGTTCTTCCACTACGTAATACAGATTTTCCCTGAAAAGAAAGCAATACATGAATTAGGTTAATCATTGTCATTAGAGGAGAGAAAATATAACATCTTATACTAGAGGTGGTTCGAACTTTCACTTCTCCCTTCTTAATAACCTTTCGGCAATCGATTAGCTGTTATGTGGACAATCTTCTACCGCAATTTTCCCTCGTCTTCATTTCCGTTTCCGTGTCTCTGACTGACTGGCTATTTTCTCTCTCTTCTCTCTTCTCTCTCTCTCTCTCTCTCTCTTCTCTCTATAATATATATATCTATATATATATATATATATATATATATATATATTTTATATACTATTCACATCTCGCTTTCTCTTTCTCCCCTCTCTTCGTACTCTCACTTTCACTTTCACTTTCACTCGCTTTCTCTTTCTCTCCCTCTCTTTCGTACTCTCCACTTTCACTCTCACTCTCTCTTTTCTTCACCCTCCCTTCCTCACTCACTCACTCACTCTCTCTCTCTCTCTCTCTTCTCTCTCTCTCTCTCTCTCTCTCTCTCTCTCCTCTCTCTCTCTCTCTCTCTCTCTCTCTCTCTCTCTCTCTCTCTCTCTTTCTCTCTCTCCCTCCCTCCTCCCTCCCTCTTTCATGTTCCTTCCTTCCTCTCTGTCCCTCTTTCATGTTCCCTCCTTCCCTTTCTTCCCTCCCCTAATCCCCCCTTCCTCCTATCCACCGTTCGCTCCTCCTCCCTTACCATCCAGAGTAGGAGAAGAGGCTCTGGTAGAAGGCCGTGGCAATGGCCGCCGCCTGCCACTTGGTCCCCTCCATCGGTGCTCTGAAGTTCTCCACGTGTCCCGAGGCCAAGTGGTAGAGCCCGGCCACGATGATCATGACCAGCGCCAGCAGCTTGGTCACCATGAACACGTTCTGCACCTTGGCCACCCACCGCACGTTCACGCAGTTGATCCACGAGAGGAAACCTGGGGGAAGGCGTGGGCGTTGAGAAGGAAGGGGCGGCGGCGGGTTTTCACAGCAGCTGATTGATTTTAATGCGTTTTTTTTTTCACTTGGTCTCCGTTGGTTTGAAAGGACTGACTGAGTGAGAAATACGCTTCGCATGCAAAAAAAAAAAAAAAAAAAAAAAAAAAAATTGATATAACAGAGTCAGGAAGGATTTCCTTGGTTAAAAAAATAAGGCATAGTTGAATAAATACTAAAAATGAATAAGTCACAAGAGTTTTTTTCCACAGGAACGGGCAGAAACGATGGCAGAAGACAGCAAGGCGGCGCCGAGAGACTCACAGATGAGGACGCAGCGATGAGTCTGGTGGCGGCGTCGGACACGGCCTCGCAGTCGGGGAACAAAGGCTGCAGGAGGTAGTTGGCGAAGGTGAGGGCGACGATGGCCGCTCCTGCAGAGTTCCTGATCACGGTCGTCACCCACATGTAGAGGAAGGCCGGCACGGCGCCGAAGGCCTCGTGCAGGTAGCAGTACATGCCCCGCTCTCGGGATCATCGTGCCTGAGGAGACGAGGGGAGATACCATACATACATACACACACACACACACACACACCACACACACACACACACACACACACACACACACACACACACACACATATATATATATATATAATATATATATATATATATATATAGTGACAAATATATACATAGATAGGTACATATATATAAAGAGATTCATAGATAGATAGATACATAGATAGATATACATAGCTAGCTAGATGTGTGTGTGTGTGTGTGGTGTGTGTGTGTGGTGTGGTGTGTTGTGTGTGTGTGTGTGTGTGTGTGTGTGTGTGTGTGCGCGCGTACATATATATGTAAATAAATAAATATGCATACATGCATATATATAGTTACATACCACCATATACACAATTATTTATTTATGATAGATGGAAGGCTAACTGAAAGAGAGGGAGAGAGGAGAGAATAGAGAGAAGAGAGAGAGAGAGAGAGAGAGAGAGAGAGAGAGAGAGAGAGAGAGAGAGAGAGAGAGAGAGAGAGAGAGAGAGAGAGAGAGAGAAAGAGAGAGAGAGAGAGAGAGAGAGAGAGAGAGAGAGAGAGAGAAGAGAGAGAGAGAGAGAGAGAGAGAGAAGAGAGAGAGAGAGAGAGAGAGACAGACAGACAGACAGACAGACAGACAGACAGAGAGAAACAGAAAGAGACAGACAGACAGACAGGCCCAGACAAACAGACAGAGGCACACAGACAGATAGGTAGCCATACAGAGGCAGGCAGACAAACAGACATAAGAGAGAGTGAGAGAGAGAGAGAGAGAAAGCTATAAAGAAGGCGGGAGAGATGTCTGTCTGTGGAACCTGAAAAGCCGGCCAAGGTTAGGCGGCGGCAGAGGGAGGAGCAAATTGGGGACAGCAACATTACTTACGCATTTTTCATCCCAACATTGCATATCCTCGTCTAACTCCCTACCAAGGTGAATTACAGACGCCCTAAGACAGGTTTCTTAAGGGAGATGTTCACTCTCTCACTTTCTCTTACACTTTAGAAGCCATTGTGCTGTCATGTGCAAGGTAGTGTGTTGTTGGGGAACGAATGCAAGTGGTGCCTGTCCTCGCTGGTGGCACTTTATGCACTGAATAACTTACAGACGTTAAGATTAATTGCTCTTCCTTTCATTTATCTATCGCGTGTTATGTTCATGCTTCAATATCAGGTTGCGAAGTCAAATCTAAGCTTATGACGCAGATATCATCATCAATCATATATACTTACGAGAATCAATCATTTTTTCTACCCCTCTTTTGGTTTCAGTATTTAAATCGAACGTGGTATTATTTTCAAACAATACCAGTGTTATAGCAAACAGGGATTACTTTTTCCCACAAGGTCTCGTAAAAATAATAATGCTAATAAAGCTCAAAGGCGCTGTTAGGACCTAAAACACCGAGGCATTTTCAGCCTATAAATTGCCCATTTTCAGAGTTATTTTAGAGTATAACTAATGTAAAATGCGGGTCAGAGTGGTTTGCCAAGTAATCCCAGTCAGCTGCTTAATCTGACTTTCAGCAAATGTCTTACTTCTGAGATTGCGATCCGAGATTATTTATAAAGTTTCGAATCCTCACTTTCCGTAACATGGCAACATCTAAAGACAGCAATAATCTGTAGAGGATTTCCGGATTTATCTTTTTATTACGTCGAAAGGTAAAAAAAAAACAATAATTATCATCCTTGTCCTTGACTATCCTGTCGCTCTGAACTTCCACAAGCAAACAGGGCAATATGAATCCTTCCCGTTGGTGCCAGAATGTGATAACATCCCTCCTTTGTTTAGGACAATTAGCAAACCTTGTTATATATAGTTTTATCTTTTCTATGCCTCTTACATTAATTTCAGAACATTGTCAAGTTTTCGATGAAAATGAAGGGAATGAAAGAAAATGAGGTTTCATAAGGTGATCTTAAATTATTATACTTACATACTATTTATTCTAGTTCAAAGGAATCTGTATTGGATTAACTCGTATAAAATAATAATAATAATAATAAATAGCCTGAACGAACCATATGCAAATAGTTTTTTCATAAATATTTATTCATCTCGAAATCGAATTTCATTTATAGCATAACCTTCCAAATATTTTCCATAGCTATATACAAGTTGACCTCCACAAAGCAACCATGACCAGAAGGAAAAAGTCATCCCGACTCACCCAGCTCGGCGAAGCAGAGCGCCCCGATCATGGCTATCAGGCCGCACGCTGCCCATACTGCAAGGGACATGCCCACACTCCCGGCGTATAGGATGACGCCCTTTGGAGACACGAAGATGCCCGACCCTATCACGATGCCCACGATCATGGCCACGCCTTCCAGCAGGCCCAGTTCCTTCTGTAATTTGACGCCGCCATCGTCTTTCGGTGACTCGGTCGAGGCCGCCTTGTCTTGCGCGGAGGGAGGGGGAGTCTGCTCGGGAAGAGCCTTCTTCTCGGTCGCCATTGTCCTGCTAGGTAAGCTGTGGGGAAAGCGTGAAAATGATTAGGCCCGTCTGGATGAAAATGAGTGAAAAACTACTAAAAAAAACAACGCCAATATACCTGGTCCTGGAAAGGCTCTCCTAGCCTTACTTTCCCGTCTGCCTCACCAAGCTTCAAGGTCATCCGTCTGACCCAGTGCCCTCCGACTCTAATACTGTTTGATTGTTCTAGATTCGTGGCGGTTAGCACAGCATAGAACCCTTTAAAATGGATTATCGTTTGAAAGTGAATGCACGCTTATGAGCATCTAGTCTAGGTTTATCGTATCAGAAACCTAATGGTGTTTGGCTGTTCTCCGTTTTCTTTTTGTTTACGACACCCGACTGATAACCCCAGCAAGGAATGTTAAAACAAGGCATATAGAAAAATATAATTGTGCAAAGGTTGAACATCTATATAAATGTATATAAATCGTATATACGGCTCCTGTATATAGATCGAACATGTACATGCTCTTGTTATTCTCGAAGTAAGAAGAGCAAGAGACTACAATAAATTTTATCACATTTCGTAGTAATATTCATTAATCATTAAATTCAGTTATAATCGCGACGATGATGATGATGGTTGCGACCACCGATAAACCTTCCATCTCTCCTCGGTCGGGCTCATACCACCCGAATAGGCAATGGGAAACTACTCTCGCCCGGCTACGAATAGGTCACACCCGCCTCACGCACTCATACCTCAGGTCACGCTCCAACTCACCTCCTCATGCAATGCTCTTCTCTCAGCCCTACATATCCCACTATCCTGCCGCCCCTTTCCCTTGTCTTCTCTTCCCCGACCCCCACAGCCTGTCGGACATCCACAACATAACTCTTTCCCCCATCTTTTCAACTGACGATCTGTTCTCCTTCGTCAGACGCATACATACCCATTTAATATAATCACTCTTTGTCCTTAACTCCTTCCCCCTCTATCAATCCCTATCCTGCCCCATTTATCCCCCGTCCTTTTACTCCTTTCAACGGTCATATAGCATTATAAGATATCATAATGCTATATGACCGTTAAAATCTAGAACATTTTGTTCTGATAAAGAACTCGTTTAATCCCTTTTCACCACAATACTTT
This sequence comes from Penaeus vannamei, assembly GCF_003789085.1. NCBI lineage: Eukaryota > Metazoa > Arthropoda > Malacostraca > Decapoda > Penaeidae > Penaeus > Penaeus vannamei. The sequence continues at coordinate 478,830 of NW_020872515.1, forward strand.
ACCATAGTGCTATATGACTTTTGATGTCTAGCACATATATTTGTTAAATCATTAACCATTAACCGCTAACGACAGATACTAATCTTGATCTGATGTCAAACAATACAAAAGCATTCACGTATAAGTACCTTAATCGTCCTGGATCCGTTACCACACTGTCACATCCACAACATCATTCTTTCCTTCACACCGCGCGTTACATGCAATCCTCACTGTTATCATTAGATTCCCAGGTGACCGATCCTGAGCCGCCCGTCCGCCGTGGCCGCTGGACCGACTGTGGCCGCGGACGCCTGCCGACGGGGCGCCCCGCCTCGCGATTACAACTTTCACTTGTGACGGAGGAACCCGCATAGTGACAGTAGTAGGACCTGCGCGATAAACTAGATTCTATTGAATCACTACGCCAATATGGTGTCACAGGTGTTCGGTTAGAGTTCGCGAAATTTTGCGTATATCGATGGGTAGAATACTAAGGTTAGGAGGCTGTTTTACGCGTGATAAAAAGATAACAAAGAAATGAGGACGGGCATGACCTTGTATTACACCCTGAGGTTTAAATAGATGTTTTGACTAAGGCGCAGTTAAACACTCGTGTGTGAATGCATCATTTGTATGTTTGTGGTAAAATGATGGAAAACCCGAGCGAGAGGCAAAATAATCCTTAAAATGAGAGGTCAAGTAATTTCGTGTGTGTGTGTGTGTGTGTGTGTGTGTGTGTGTGTGTGTGTGTGTGTGTGTGTGTGTGTGTGTGTGTGTGTGTGTGTGTGTGTGCGTGGTTGCGTGCGTGCGTGCGTGCGTGGGTGCGTGCGTGTGTGTGTGTGCGCGTGCATGTGTGTGCACATAAACATTCACACTCCATACAGAATACAACTCATTAATGCGGCACACTAATCAAGAACAAACCTAACGCAATTATCACAAACATTATATTGAACGATACTTGACCAAGCAACAAGTAAAATCCTCTCGCATTTGACCCCCTGGATGGATGAATCGGCGACCTGACTCGGTATGTAGATTATCGATGGAATTTTTACACGTAAACAAACAGCCGCGCGTTGGGATCAGCTGGAGGCGAAAAAATGGTGGACAAAGACTGTAAAGACTGAAACAAGAACGTAGAGAAAGCAAGCGATATTAGTATTTTGGTAATCCTCAGTATTTGTCGGAATCTCTCTCTCTCTCTCTCTCTCTCTCTCCTCTCTCTCTCTCTCTCTCTCTCTCTCTCTCTCTCTCTCACACACACACACACACACACACACACACACACACACACACACACACACACACACACACACACACACACACACACACACACACCACACACACACACACACACACACACACACACACACACACACACACACACACACACATATATATATATATATATATATATATATATATATATATATATATATCAGACCACTATTTGTTTATTAATAAGTTCTTCGTAACAGGACTCTATAAAATATAAGGATTATACTCGAAGATAGAAAATCGTAAAGCAAAGAGCGATGAAATTCAAACCAACGAATCCTTGTATAAAAATGAAGAAGACAGAAAACGAAATCATAAAAAAATTAAAATTACATGATGTTATTTGTCATCTGCAGTTGCTAATTCTAGTCCATAGAAATCGAAAAAATGTGAGTGTACAGTAAACTTTCTCTGCCATGAAAATATGTGCGGATATATCGTGGTCATATATTCATAGAAAAAGGCATGATGGGAGCACTACAGAAAACGTTGTATAAGGTAAACTTCACTAAAAAGAACATATTTAGTAGGCCTACTTTCATGTAGCACAAAGTAATCATTCAAGAGTCCTTCGCATTACCGATCACGTCGATAGTGGTATCGATGAATTTCTCTCTACTACCCATATACAGCGATATTGAAATGATACCCCGTTACCCACAATCTTGGCCTCAATAGTTTGTGAGGACTTGAATGGTACCACAGAAATTGCGGATTAAAATATGAATAACATTCATAACATTGTTCAATCAGTCAAACCCTCCAACGGGAAATGCCGCCCCAAGCCCCGGCCCAAGATGAAACCCTGCGTTCTCTCGAGCTTTCTGCACGGTGCGCTTCGCCCTGGTCCTGGGTGAACGGGTTCGGTGCGCAAACCACCTGTCAGCTGATTATCGTAAACAAACAGCTTGCACAGCGGACGGAACGCCGATGAGACTCGTCGAAGGCTGATTTACTGATTTACCACACACACTTTGTGACTAACAAAGATAGAAAGGTAAAATGATATATGTATTGCAGTTGATATAGAAGCTCTAAGCTGGCGGCCATTTTGCGAACTACCACCAATCCTCGGCCTCTTCGTCACGCACCGCCTCGCGAAAGGCTTTGTCACGGCAACCGTTCACTTGATTTTGCCGCGCAACATACGTGGTGAACACGGGTCCACCACATATGTTCGACAAGAGAGAGCTTAGGGCACAGGTTCGGATCCAGGGGGTGGGAATGATCGCCTTTTTTGCAGGATGATATTTTTCAGATTTGCAACTTTGTGCTTACCTATTTTTCCTTGTATCCACACTAGGAATAGACCAATAAGTACTTAAGCATTCGGCAGAGGCTTGGACGAGGAGTATTAATATGTTCAGTATGGTGGTGGCTTCCACCCCCCCCCCCTCCGTTTCCGAAATGTCTGGATCCAACCCTGGAGCAGATTCGGCGCCGGGCGCTCCCAGGCCTTGTGATTGCATATATCATACACCAATACTTCTATTGCGGGGGCTGCCTCCTCTGCGCCCCCTGGGGAAGATGCCGGCCCCAACCCCCGCCCGATATTCCAAAGAATACTATACATATTTAGCCAATGATAAGGGTATAGGAATGTACCCTTAGTAGCAGCACACAAACCTGTGGCATAGTCAGCATTATAAGCTGACTAGAATGTGGGCTATTCCGGATCATCGTCGTCCATCAGTTAGCTTGGGAAGTCATTATTCCCAGGCTGTACCTTGTGTTCATCCCGCATGTTAGTCGCATGCTCTATCCTGTCGTGAATAAATGCAGGATTATTCGTCTTTCTGGCCGGGGTTTGGGTGGCAGCACTTCTCCAAAGCGTGGAGTGTGAGAAGAATCTACCGATGCTATCGTCGTGATCGGTTGTGTGTTGAAGGCAACAGTACTGCATTACGTATTCTCGTATACACATATGCATACTTATATACTCATCTATCTATCTATCTATCTGTTATATATATATATATATATATATATATATATATATATATTTAATATATATATACATGTGTATATACACACACACACACACACACACACACACACACACACACACACACACACACACACACACACACACACACACATATATATATATATATATTATATATATATATATATACATTATATATATATGTGTATATATATATATATATATATATATATATATATATATATATATGTATATATATATATATATATATATATGTATGTATGTATATATAATATATATATATATATATATATATATATATATATATATATATATATATATTATATGTGTGTGTGTGTGTGTGTGTGTGTGTGTGTGTGTGTGTGTGTGTACATATATGTAGATAGAAAGATAGATATGGATATATGTGTTTATTGTGTCTATTCACACACACTCACATATATAGAAATTTATATCGTGAGCAAGGGCATTAGCTGCAGTAATCTGAAGCGTACGACCGATTAATCCGCCTCGTAGTGAGGGATGCGCTCTCCTACCCACAAAATAGACAGATATATAGATAGGTGCACGCCCTTCTACGTAATCCGACGTGTCTCCCTCTGTCCCGAACGAAGTAGCAGGAAAAAAAACGCCAGCAGTGTTTGACGAGGCGCCAGAGATGTCGCAGCTCCGAGAATTGCTGTGCTTCTTCTGCTTGGCCTGGGCCGCGCAGGGCAAAAGATGTCTCGACCCTTATCCCGTACATATCGTGGATTCGCCCCCACCTCGCCCCTTCCCTAGCACGGCGGGGCTCATCCAGGAATCCACAGTCATTGCCCATGGATACGTGGAGAGCATCCATGACCTGGCCGACGCT
>NW_020872515.1:492914-505051 GCF_003789085.1 Penaeus vannamei
CGTATTATTTCTGTTGTTACTGCTGATGTTTTTTTTTTATCTACATCATAACAATTACTTTAATCATTTTTCAGCAGAACTTATAGTGAAACATGGCGGTGCTTTCCCCTAGAGTTTTTTTACAACTGTCATTTCATCCCAGCATTTTTTACCTCCTTCAAATTTTTTCTTTACGAGTACAAAACGGCCTTCGGGATCGTACCAGCAAGCCGCTCCAAAGCACTTCGTTTTTCGAAGTTATTAAAAAGTAAACAAATTAATGCGCATTATCGTAAAAAAGCAGGATGTTTTGAGGTTGTTTTGACGCGATAGGCCCGGCGATAGCGTCAGAGAGATAGTGTCTGTGCGATAAGTCTTAGGTTTAGTACTGCGTCACCACACCCTTCGATATGCATATTGTAAGAAAAGTTATCTATAGTAGTGTGGTTTATAAAGTAAATGATTATTTGTTCATCCTTTTTATAGATATTGTTTTGAATGGACATCCATACATGTCTTTTCTTGTTATTTCCATGCATTTATGACCAAGAAGAAGGGGAAAAATGCTTTATGTATAAGAGCGACATAATGTTTATGATGAATACAGTAATGATAATAATGGTAATAATGAGAATGATCATGGTAATAATTAAAATAATAAAGATAATGATAATGATAATGATAATAATAATGTCAATAACAATAATAATAATGATAATAAAACAATGCCGATAACAACAACAATAATAATTATAATAATAATAAGAATCATAATAATAAGACCTTGCACCTGCAATTAACCTCTATCAGAATGAATTTCATTTGAACAAAGGTTCATAAAGGTAATATCCTACCTTCCACTCATTTGGAAGCTACTTACGAGTGACATTGCAGAAGAAATGTACAAGGACTGCAAAAGAAGAAACACGAACTTGATAATGTCGGGTTGATTGAAAGAAAGCGTTCGACATGGCGCCTCACTCCTGGGATGCTGAGTGCTAAAACTTTTTTTTCGGTGTAGCAAACAACGCTAAGACCTTCCTACCGCGCGATATGGAGGAGTGGAGGACGGAAGCGACGGGCCCGCGGGAATTCTTTGGGTGCGAATATATTGAGGGATATTTCAGGGTGATGGTCTCTCCCCTTTGGTCCCTGTAGGTTGCACGGTGCCACTGTGGATGGTACTGGAGAAAACGGCCGCTGGATACGAGTGGGGCAAAGAGCGCTTCAAGGTCAACCGCCCCCTGGATGACCTGGAACTATTCGGGAAGAACCGTGAACAGGTTGACTCTCAGGTGCAGCATTTTCCAACCATGGGGTCGGCAAGCGTTTTTCCTGGGGTTGCTAAGACTTCAAAATATCAATTGCGGTCAATTCTCAATTTTGAGAGGTTTTCAACCGATAGGTAGTCACATATAAAGAAAATATAACCGTGATAGATTTTTGTTTATGGAATTGTTTGTATGTTTATTGAATAATATAAATATAATGATATGATATAAGCCTATACATTGTAGAACTGACTGGGGTTGCGGTCAAGATTGGAGGTGTATGGTTGGGGTCGCCTTAAAAAGGTTGGGAACCACTGCCCTTGTGCAAACAGCGCTCATGTTTAGTAAGGACGGAGGCGTGGATTTTGGTTTGCGAAAATGTAGAGTACTGTGTGTAATAAGAGGCAAATTAGTGACTTAGGAAATACATCTTTTTGATATAGAATTCACGAAGGAGATAGACGAGAAGGTGTATGAATACTTATACATGTTAGTGACGGATAAGATCAGGGCAAATAAAATGAAGGAAGCATTCAGAAGAGTACAAATGAAGGTTGAAATCGATCCTTAAGTCAAAGCAAAATGGGAAAAACAAAATCATCAATAAACACATGAACAGTTTCTGTGTTACAATGAAAAGGAGGAACATTGAAGTGACTCCTGACTGAGCTTCAGATGCTAGACAGAAAGACGAGTAAAATGTTGAACATGCACAGTGAGTTCCATCCAAAGAATGACGCCAAGAGACTGTACAAGATTAGTCGGATGTGAACAATTTACAGCAAAGGAAGAAAACAACCCGGGAAGCTCTTGGGAAATCTGGCGAAAATCTGTTGCAAGGAATCAGGGAAATAAGAGTATTGCAAATCGTAAGCTGTGTAAGGAAGGAAGATGAACAAAAGTTAGCTAACTGGAGAGGGAAGATGTATGGCCAATTTGTTATGGATATGAATGATAAAACAACCGATTACGAAAAAAAAAACATAGTAACGGATGAGGAAAGCAGACCACAAAGTAGAACGGAAGCCCTCAGACCCAAGTATGTAGAGAACAAAATTGACAAGACCGCAGACTCCTCCTTATGTAGGCTATGTGGAGATGTGAAAAACTGGCTCAGAGAGAATAAGAAAGACACCAGGATAATGTTAAAATTATCAATTTGTGAAGGATTCAGTCTAGATCGAACAAATAAATTGTATAAACACAGCCCTCAGTCACTTACGAAAGCATAGATGTGAAACTCGTCAATGTCACTGCCGATAGAAGACCCGATATACTCATTGTAGACAAGAGGAATTGTTTGCAAAATCACTGACACTTCTGTACCATGAGACAACAAAATGCTAAAAAAAGACCAGGAAAAATGAAAAACACCAGGACCTAAAAAAAGAAACAAAAAGATTGTGGGAAACTGACAAAATAGTAGTTGGGGTCGAAGGAACTGTAGCAAAGAAACCTGACAACTGGCTGATAATAAAAATAATGATGATAAAAATAAGAATGATAGTAATAATAATAATGATAATAACCACGTTATCTTTATAATAATAATGATAATAATTCATAAAAGGAAAACGATAATGCTAACACCAACATCACTGACAACAATCCCCCCCCCCCTGTCCAGACAAGCTCCTGGGCTGCGGTGCCTTCGGGCGCGTCTACCGAGCACAGCTGGAGATACCGGACACGGGCGCCCCCCCTGCCACAGTGGCCGTCAAGATGGTGAAATCCCGCAAGGACAAAGTGCAACTGAACGCCTTGCAATCGGAGCTCAAGATCCTCATCCACATCGGGCAACATGTCAACATCGTCAACCTGGTGGCCGCTTGCACCAAGAACCTGCACACGAGGGGTGAGCCTTGTTGAATGTGATTTGTATTATTTGAGTTTTTTTTTTCGTTTGCGTGTGTAGTTTATTGCGTGTTCTTTTCATTTCTTTTTCTAGCTGTGTGTTTTTTTTGTTTTATTTAATTTTTTGTTTATTCATCAGGAAAAAGATAATTTTTTTTCTAGCTGCGTATTTCTTTTGTTATATTTCATTTTTGTTTATTTATCCGGAAAAAGAAAGAGCTTTTCGATTATTTTCCTTTCGTCACAAAGCGAACGATAGTAAATTCTTCCAAAATTTTACTTACACAGCTTCCCCCCCCAAAAAAAAAAAAAATAATAATAATAATAATAACCAGGAAAAAAGAGATAGAACAAAAACGTCTCAAAAAGATTCTTGCATCAGATTCACATTTGGCCCGAAAAAAATATCGTGGTGAAACGCAAGTCAAATTCGACCTTAAATACAACAATTTTTGGCTTAGGTCTGGCCCCCCTTTCCCGTGGAAGAGATTTAGATACGTAACATATAACACAGATTCTCTCCACAGACACGTTGCTATTTCTTGGACACAGGAATGGGTTAATGGGTTGATGAGTTAGTGGGTTGATGAGTTGGTGGATTAATGTGTTGGTGAGTTAATGGGTTGATTAGTTGATAGGTTAATGGGTTGGTGGGTTAATGAGTTAATGGGTTGATGGGTTAATGGATACAATTGCAGGGGAGCTGATGATCCTCGTTGAATACTGCCGATTCGGGAACATTCTGGACTTCATGAGGAGGAACCACAGGACCTTCGTGAACCAGCTCGACCCGGAGACAGACACCATCAACCCGTGCGTGGCGAGGCTGCCGCAGGAGAACTTCAGGTGGGGGCCAGGGCGGAGTGCGTTTCGCGAGGTGTTTGAGCATTGGGATAATTGCGGTATTATATATTGCCATCGTCAACATCATCTTCATCATTATTAATCTACTAATACCTGCATCTTAACCACCACCACCACCCTCATTAGCAGCAGCAGCAGTAGTAGTAGTAGTAGTACCACCACACCACAAGCACCACCATAAGCACCACAAGCACCACACCACCATCACCATCATCACCACCCTCGCCGCCACCACTACCCCCATCATCACCATGACCATCACCAGCCTTCATCACTCCTTTCGCCACCTACTAACGTCCTCCACGACGCCAGGAACTCCGTCTCCGACATCGTGTACATCAGCGAGGGCCGCGTCGCCTTCCAGAAGATCGACAGCAACGCCACCTGTCCTGGCATCTTCCCGACGTCTCGCGAGGTACGGAGGATGGATGATAAATAGTGCATGAGGCTTTCGAATTACTGAAATTGTTTTTGATGGTGTATATTGTAATTAGATCCTTTTCCTTCTAGAGATAAAGTGACTAGGCTTATGCGTTAATTCTGTATATAGTCACTTCTTGCTTCTGAGTGAATATATACGAAAAGATACCTTTAAATCAGGTTCACGTTTCATTGTAGAATAACTCTCAGTATAACAAATAATCATGAAACACTGAGCAAGGATCACTGACATCGTTAGCGAAATCTCTTCATGGCGCAGGTGCTTCTGGGCAGCACGCAGCAGTCCCAGGCTTTCACCAACGTCGACTCCGAGATGAGTACTGTGACGCTGAGTAAGATCCTCTTGTTACTGTAATTGTTTTTGTTAGTATCATCTTTACTATTACTGCTGGTATGGTGGTAGTAGAAGTACTTTGCTAATCGTGCTACCATTTATAGTAGTAACTGTAGCATTGTCATGAATGAGACTTGCATTTAGTAGAGTTATGGACACCTCTAGTCAATACAGTATTTGTTTCTCGGGTAGCAACTATGAGCAAAATTACAAACATTTGCAGAAACTTCCTCGGGATAACAATGAATTTATCCACTCTTTTCCACGGAAAGTATCCAGTTCTTTAACTTTTCGAACGTATTAAATCCGCGGCCCTTCCCTTTTGTTGCCAGTCAGTGACACGCACAACATGGAGGCCCCCAGCGCCCCGTCCGACCCCGAGGAGAGAGACAAGCCCCTGTGTTCCCGAGATCTCCTGTGCTGGGCCTTCCAGGTGGCGCGGGGCATGGAGTACCTCGCGTTCAAGAAGGTATTCGGAGGGGCACGTCGTGAATAGAAGCCGTTTCTTAATTTCGTTTTTTTTTTCTTTCTTTCTTTTTCTGCGTGTGCGTGTATATAATTCCCATGTTCGTTTATTCCATATGTGGCGTTTTGTTTTGTTTTGTTCTTTTATTGTTTCAAATGATTGATGTTAATTGTTATTTATCTATTTAAGAAGTAAAATGTGGTTTTTGATCATTAAGTTAGTCCTTTTTAAAGTTTGAAAGGCACGTGTAAGCATTAAAAATGATAAATCTTTTCACTATCACATTTTTTTATAATCTAGCATGAAAAAAAATCCATGATAATTTCGGGATGATCATTAGCACAAGAATGAATCCCCTCTTATCACAACTAACATCATTCGCACCTTTCCCTCTTTCCCCCCCTTCATTCATCCATCCCCTCCCTTTATCTAATCATTTCCCTTTCCATCCTACTTTCCCTCTCCATCCCCGAGGTGCTGCACGGCGATCTGGCCGCGAGAAACATCCTGCTGTGCGAGAAGAACGTCGTCAAGATCAGCGACTTCGGACTCGCCAAGGACATCTACAAGGACGAGAATTACAGGAAGAGCAAGAACGTTAGTGATGAATTTAGAGGGTTGAGTTCTTGGGACTGAGTTGCGAGTGCTGTTTTTCGGGTACTGTTTCGAATGCTGTGTTTCGGGTACTGTTTCGAATGCTGTGTTTCGGGTACTGTTCGAATCGAATAGTTTCGAATGCTGTGTTTTGGGTACTGTTTCGAATGCTGTGTTTCGGGTAGTTTCGAATGCTGTGTTTCGGGTACTTTCGAATGCTGTGTTTCGTTTCGAATGCTGTGTTTCGTGCTGTTTCGAATGCTGTGTTTCGGGTAGTTTCGAATGCTGTGTTTCGGGTGCTGTTTCGAATGCTGTGGTTCGGGTAGTTTCGAATGCTGTGTTTCGGTGCTGTTTCGAATGCTGTGTTTCGGGTAGTTTCGAATGCTGTGTTTCGGGTACTGTTTCGAATGCTGTGTTTCGGGTACTGTTTCGAATGCTGTGTTTCGGGTACTGTTTCGAATGCTGTGTTTCGGGTAGTTTCGAATGCTGTGTTTTGGGTACTGTTTCGAATGCTGTGTTTCGGGTAGTTTCTGTGTTTCCTGTTCGAATGCTGTGTTTTCGGGTAGTTTCGAATGCTGTGTTTTGGGTACTGTTTCGAATGCTGTGTTCGGGTAGTTTCGAATGCTGTGTTTCGGGTGCTGTTTTCAATGCTGTGTTTCGGGCTAGTTTCGAATGCTGTGTTTCGGGTGCTGTTTCGAATGCTGTGTTTTCGGGTAGTTTCGAAACTGTTTCGGGTAATGCTGTTTCGGGTACTGTTTCCAATGCTGTGTTTCGGGTACTGTTTCGAATGCTGTGTTCGTTTCGAATGCTGGTTTTGTACTGTTTCGAATGCTGTGTTTCGGGGTACTGTTTTCGAATGCTGTGTTTTCGGGTTTCTGCTGTGTTTCGAGTACTGTTTCGAATGCTGTGTTTCGAGTACTGTTTCGAATGCTGTGTTTCGTTTCGAATGCTGTGTTTCGGGTACTGTTTCGAATGCTGTGTTTCGGGTACTGTTTCGAATGCTGTGTTTCGTACTGTTTCGAATGCTGTGTTTCGAGTTTCGAATGCTGTGTTTCGGGTACTGTTCGAATGCTGTGGTTCTTGTTTCAAATGCTGTGTTTCGGGTACTGTTTCGAATGCTGTGTTTCGAGTACTGAGTTTCGAGTGCTAAGTTTTGAATGCTGAGTTCCGAATGCTGCGTTTTTGAGTGCTGTGTTTTGAGTACTGAATTTCGAGTGCTAAGTTTTGAGTGCTGAGGGGAATGGGGATTGGGAATGTTGGAGGTGATGGTTGTAGGAGTTTAGTTTTGTTATTGTGGTTGTTGATTTTTTTTCTTTTTTTTTTTCCCTCTTCCTGCTCTTCTTTATCAACTTCCTCTTATTTTCTTTTTTTTTCTTATTCCTTTTTCCTCCTCCTCCCCCCCCTTCGTCCTCGTCCTGTTTCTACTCCTCCTCTTTCTTTTTTTCTTCCTCTTCTTCCTGCTCCTCCTTTTTCTTCTTCTTCTTCTTCTCCTCCTCCGTCGCCTTCTCCTCCTCCTCTTTCTTCCTCTTCTTTTTTCTCCTCCTCCTCCTCCTTCCTTCTTCCTCCTCGTTCTCCTTCCTCCCTCCTCCTCCTCCTCCTCCTCCTCTCCTCCTCTCCTCCTCCTCCTCTTCCACCTCCTCCTCCTCTTCCACCTCCTCATCCTCCTCTTTTTCCACCTTTCCTCCTCCTGCAGGCGCCACTGCCGGTGAAGTGGATGTCCGTGGAAGCGCTCCGGGATGGAATCTTCTCGACGCAGAGTGACGTGTGGGCCTTCGGAGTTGTCGTGTGGGAGATGTTCAGGTATTTATACTTTCCTGGGGATTCAGGCATTTATAATTTCTTGAGGATTTAGGTATTTATACTTTCCTGGGGATTAAGGTATTTATACTTTCACGGGGATTCAGGCATTTATAATTTCTTGAGGATTTAGGTATTTATACTTTCCTGGGGATTAAGGTATTTATACTTTCACGGGGATTCAGGCATTTATAATTTCTTGAGGATTTAGGTATTTATACTTTCCTGGGGATTCAGGCATTTATAATTTCTTGAGGATTTAGGTATTTATACTTTCCTGGGGATTAAGGTATTTATACTTTCACGGGGATTCAGGCATTTATAATTTCTTGGGGATTCATGTCTTTATACTTTCACGGGGATTCTGGCATTTATATTTTGGGGGGATTTAGGTATCCATTCTTTCCTATTGATTCAGGTATTAATATTATCTTGGAAATTCAGGTATTTATACTTTATTGGAGATTCAAGTACTTTCATTTTCTTGGAGATTCAGGTATTTATACTTGGAAATTCAGATGTTTATATTATCTGGGAGAGATATCAATTCCGTTTGTGTATTCTTACATTATTTATTTCTTACTCTTATTCTTATTTATTATTATTATTGTATTATGTAGTTGACTCGATTTCTTTGCTCTTGATTATGGATTCCCTTAATCACGTGTTTTTTTCTTATGAATTCCTTTCCTTCTGTTTTTCTGTTTTTATTCCGTCTTATTTATACATATTGGCCAACTGTTTTTTTTCCAGAAAATAACTGAATCGATTTTACTATCTATATATTACTATCTTTTATATACCTACCGACTTATCTTTTTATCTATTTATATGTATATCAATCTACCTGCCTACCTACCTACCCATCTATCTATCTAAACATCCATATATCTACCTACCTTGTCATTAATCTACATACCTCCCTATTTATCTAAACATCCATATATCTATCTACCTTCTCACCAATCTACATACCTGCCTACCTATCTAAACATCCATATATCCACCCATCTACCTCTCTATCTAAATATCCATATATCTAAATACTTATCTATCTATCTACTTACCTATCTAAATATCCATATATCTAAATACTTATCTGTCTATCTACTTACCTATCTAAATATCCATATATTTAACTACTTATCTATCTACCTACCTATCTAAATATCCATATACCCACCCATCTACCTACCTATCCATCTAAATATCCATATACCCACCCATCTACCTACCTATCCATTTAAATATCCATATACCCACCCATCTACCTACCTATCCATCTAAATATCCATATACCCACCCATCTACCTACCTATCCATCTAAATATCCATATACCCACCCATCTACCCACCCATCTACCTACCTATCCATCTAAATATCCATATACCCCCATCTACCTACCTATCCATCTAAATATCCATATTATACCTATCCATCTAAATATCCATATACCCACCCATCTACCTACCTATCCATCTAAATATCCATATACCCACCCATCTACCTACCTATCCATTTAAATATCCATATACCCACCCATCTTACCTATCCATCTAAATATCCATATACCCACCCATCTACCTACCTATCCATTTAAATATCCATATACCCACCCATCTACCTACCTATCCATCTAAATATCCATATATCCATCCATCTACCTACCTACCTATCTATCTATCCACCTCCTTCGCAAACAGCCTCGGGCGGACCCCCTTCCCCGGCATCTCCGTCGACGAGAATTTTGTGAAGAAGCTGGAGTCGGGGTTGAGGATGGAGCGGCCACGGTTCGCCACGGGGGACTTGTGAGTTTTTTTGTTTTTTTTTTTGTTTTCGTTGTTTTTTGTTGCTTGAGGTGTAGATGGTGTTGTCATTGTATATATATATATAATATATATATATATATATATATATAGATAGATAGATAGATAGATAGATAGATAGATAGATAGATAGATAGATAGATAGACAGATAGATAGATAGATAGATAGATAGATAGATAGATAGTTTTTTTTTTTTTTTTGCTTTGCTTTGCTTTGCTTTTTCGCTGTGTTTTTGTTGTTTTTGTTTGAGGAGTACATGTTGGTGTTGTTGTTTTTTTTTATTTTTTTATTCGGCTCGATTGTGCATGTTTTTTTTGGGTTTATGATTGGATGCAGTCGTTGTTGTTGTTCATTGTCAGATTTTTTTTTTTCTGTGTGAATTGCCATAATTGTGATGGCGCATAGGATTGGGAGGATTTGGCACGCCCCGATTATAGCAGGGTATATTTAGAGAGGAAAAAGGGTCCTCATCTTCGTATATATATATATATATATATATATATATATATATATATATATATAGATAGATAGATAGATAGATAGATAGATAGATAGATAGATATAGATAGATATAGATATAGATATAGATATAGATAGGTATATATATAGATATAGATATAGATATATGTATTATATAGATATAGATATAGATATAGATATCAAACCTTGAGTGATTTTTTAGGGGGGGATGATGTGTGTCATACGCTGCTAAAAACTGTATTTCGCCGTCGCTACTAGCCTTTTTATGAAGATAATGATTATATAAGAATAAATACCGAGAGACAAATACACCAACTATTCTCCAGAGACTATTAACCTCGCCTTCCAACGCTTCACCATAAACCACCACCTTCGCCAACAACCACGACGCACAATACGTGATCTAAGGATGCCCATCTTTTCTTCTCCTGCAGATACAAGGTCATGCACGACTGCTGGAGGACTAAGCCCGAGGGACGGCCCTCCTTCGGGGAGTTGGAGAAGACCTTGAGCCGGATGCTGAGCGAAGGGGACAGGGCGGTGAGGGCGTGTGTGTGTGTGTGTGTGTGTGTGTGTGTGTGTGTGTGTGTGTGTGTGTGTGTGTGTGTGGTGTGTGTGTGTGTGTGTGTGTGTGTGTTGTGTGTGTGTGTGTGTGTGTGTGTGTGTGTGTTGAAATGTCTTGTTAATTCAAACCTTCATATGCACATGAGAATCGATATATATATGACTAAACTGCCTTAATGTGAAAATATCGACGTTTATATTACAGTTGAAAGCTTGAATTAACAAAATATTTGATAAACGCAGTTGGTCTGAGAACACCTTTGCACTCGCATACCTTCATATATTTACACATACACATATGTGTATTTGTATTACCATTTGCAGTATCAAAGTAGAATGTATTCGTGTATTCCATAAATGGTCATCAACAATATCAAAATTACATAATTTCTCTTTTGTCATTGGTTCGTACCCTTCCAAGGCTAATTCCACACCAAAATCATAATCACGAGTATCACTACAAGTCAAAGCCGATTGGGGGCGGCACCTTCTCTGCCTTACGACTCCCTCTCCACAGTATCTGGACAAGATCCAGGAGCCCTACAACGAGGAGGACGCGGCCGGGGACGAAGGCCACAGTTTCTACATGGACATGGCGTGCAAGCCCACACGCTGCGACCCCGTGCAACAGGAATCCCCCGCGTCTCCCGAAGTCGGTTCCTCGGCTGTAGACACCCCTCAAAGCACAACTCCGGCCGCCTCGTCCACGCTGCAGCCGCCTTCGACGTCCTCGGGTCTCCGCCCTTCGACGCCCGCGAGTCTTGAGCCCTCGACGGATGCGAAGAAAGGCTACGTGGTCCTGGCGTCGCTGGGTCGCCTCCTGGGCCAGAGGGAGGCGGGCAGCCCTTTCGAGGAGGAGGGCCCCGTCTACAAGAACATCGAGGGCGCCAGAGACAGGCAGGAGCTCGGCCAGGATGAGTGTGTGAATGTGGAAGACCTTTTCCATTCGGATTAGCCTTTTCTTGCACAGTTGCGTTGGCTTTTTTTTTTTTTTAGTTTCCTTTCGACTTATTTTTATCTTATCTCTCACTGAAAACTTTGAACAAAAATTGCAATAGATAATAGGTAGAAAGATCCAGGGGCGGTTCTCACGAAGGGTCTTTGCGATTTCGTCTATGGTTTGCCACTTTGCCACGTGTCAAAATTAATGCTAGTTACAGAACAAACATTTAAATCATTGCAGACCCTATTTTGATATTCTGTTGTGATAGGTAAATATGACAATAAATCTTGCTTATATCATAATCTTGCACAGTTAGTATGTTTAAATGTGACCTGGCATCCCTACGCGTATTGTCATTGCATCGGTTGTAAAGACGAGCAGCGTTATTTTGTATGCTTAAGAAAAGGCAGCATGAGATATGTAGGAGACGGCTCAATTAAATATTAATAATCTATCAAAAGTGACCTCGAAGCTTTTACTTATTATTTCCAAAGGGGAATAGTGTGCAAGTGAGGAAAATTTGCATAAGGATAAATTAAAGACAGTCCTTCCATGTAAAGACAAAATTAACGAGAAAATATTAGTGAAATAGAAATGAGTAAATTAACGATAGACAATATATCAAAAAGGGCTTCCAAGTTTTTCTATCATATTCGATGCAGAATTATCTTTAAAGACAGTCCTTCCGCACGTGGAACACTTCCACACCTGCTCTACCAGTC
>NW_020872515.1:512651-515151 GCF_003789085.1 Penaeus vannamei
ATAATACGAAGTGAAAAATGGATTAACGAAATTGATGGCATCTCGATTCAGCTCGTGTTTTCCCGATAGCCCGCGACGCGTATTCGTGTTCCTCATTCGAGAGTGGTGATCAAAAAAGGACAAGGGGACGAGAAATACAATTTTTGTAAGCGGACGATATCTGCATACGTGCGCAGATGGGTTTCGACCGAGGTGGTTGTGTGTGTGATTACGTGCGAGTCTGTATCAAGGCGGGAGACCTGCCCGTTTCTGTGGTTCTCTTGGGTGTGGGTTTTGGTTGTGCGTATTGAGCGAGGGGTGTGGTTTGGAGTGAGAAAGGTGGGGATGGAGGTCAACTGTGGGTTACGTATACGATATGTGATTGCACATAGCAGTGGTCAGAGCTAAAGAACAGTGTGGGTCAAATTGACTGGTGAGAATATGTGGTGAATCAGATGGAGATGTGTCAGCATTGCAGCATGCGCAGCCGGCGCCACTGTGTACTCACAGTGTGTGTGTGTACAGTGTGTGGGTGTGTGTGTGTGTGTGGCATCGTCAGAACTGTGTAGCTACGATCGTGTGTGTGTGGCGTATTGTGTCGGCTTGTGGTGTGTGTGTGTAGTTGTGCTGTGCGCACTGTGTGTTGTGTGGTGAGTCGCCTGTTGTGCAGCATGATCGTTGTGGTGTGTGACGAAAATAGGATTGTGGTCATAAGCAGTCACAAGTTTTTTTTTGCCCGTCCAGTTGCATCTGTGGTTTGTAGTTGATGTGCGCCGTCACTGGGCTGTCACTGTGGGTAGATAAGTTGTGTGCGCCGTAGTGTCATTTCTGCCTCGCTTTTTGAACCGTCATAAACAACAGAAACACATACCTCGGTGCGTACGTACCAATCTTTTTAAGTTAGTGCGGGTTGTGTCGCTAGTAGTTCGTTGTAAGCTGGGCTCCAGGTCTGTGTAGGCAATACAGTCTTGCTCGTGTCGCTGCCAGGGTTCGAAGACGCGCGGAAGAGTAATTGCTGCACGGCGGTGCGCCTTCTCTCCATTGCTTCATTTAGAGAGAGAGAGAGAGAGAGTGAGTAGGTAGAGTAGGATTGTAGGAGAGTAGTGGTAGGAGTGGAGAGAGAGACGGCGTGAGGGAGGGAGGGAGGGAGGGGGAGGGAGGAGAGAGAGAGAGAGAGAGAGAGAGAAGAGAGAGAGAGAGAGAGGAGAGAGGAGACGTCAGAGAGAGAGGAGAGAGAGAGGGAGTGTGTGTGTGTGGCGCGTGTGGTGTGTGTGGCCGACAGGTTGTGTGTGCGGTGTGTGATGTGTGTGCGGCGCGTGTGTGGTGTGCGCAAAGAGCGGGAGTTGTGTGTGGACGCGTATGTGTGGTGTGGTGCGCAGTGAGAGGTGTGTGTGTGTGCGCGGTGTGTGTGTGTGATGGCGCAGAGCGTAGGGTGTTGTATTGCGCAGGTGGGGTGTGTGTGGGTGGCGCGTGTGGTGTGGTGTGGCGCGTGTGGTGTGTGGGGTATGTGGTAGGTGGAGGTAGTATGGGTGTATGTGTAAGTGTGTAGTGTGTAATAGTCGTATGTGTGAGTGTGGTATGTGTATCGTGTAGTGTGTATGTGTAATGTGTATGTAATGTGTGTGTGTGTAGTGGTGTGTAGAGTGATGGGATGAGAGGATGAGAGGAGTCAAGAGTGGGGAGATGTGAGGGGGAAAGGGGCAGACAGATATATAAGAAGGGGGAGGGTGGGAAGATGTGAAAGAAAGAGAGCTGTTATGTTTTAGAAAGTACGTGGATTTGGTTAGGCTCTTTAAGTAAGTAAAATCGAGGGTGCCCTTTTCGTAGATTCATTCTTTGGCATATGTTCTAGTGCAATTAGGACATCGGTTTGGAACAACTGTGTGTGTGAAATACAGTTTAGTGATATAGAGAAATAGATGTTTGTGGGCGGATTGTTGGAAGTTTGTGTTCGCTGTAGTCAGAATTAAACAAGACCTAAGTGGTGGGGTTACATGGATGTACTCGGACGATATGTTTGTGACAATGATACGATGATTGCTTTGTTGCGGTTACTAAACATGTGAGTAGTTGTGGCTTCCTCCTTGTCTGTCAGGCTTTTTTCTTTCATTCTCGCTCTCTCTAATCTCTAGGTCAGTGTGTGTATATGTGAAGTAATGTAACTTGAAACTGGTGTTCAATGTGAGTTTCTAATGTTGTCGTGTGACGCTTGTGTTCGTGTTGTGTGGGTGTTGGGTTTGGCGAATGCTTAGATGGTTTTTTGCCATGCACACATACCATGCTTACTACAAGCTATTCTGTTTTTTGTGTCGCATATGTCGTGGTATTAGATCGCATCTATATAGTATAATGTTATTTGTATTGCTGTAAATTAGGCATATTCTCACAATATATAATATATATTATAGCGTTAAATTAACTTGTGTGTTATTAGTGTTGATGGTTGATATATATATATTAATTATATATATATTAAATATATATATATTAATAATATAACATATATATATATATTAATTTA
>NW_020872515.1:520151-522651 GCF_003789085.1 Penaeus vannamei
CACACTTCCTCACTCTTTCCATCATTGAATTTATATCTCCGTTGACCTTAAACTTCCTCACTTTACAGTCATTGAACATAAATAGTTTGCACGTTATAAATAAGTCCAATTTACATTATTCAGCTGACAACACGAAAATGTCAGCATTTTTTTTTTCTTCTTCTTTAAGTAAATGATTTCTTTGAATGACTCGTGTGTGACGTCATCACTCGTGTTACATTAAATGGGGATAGTAAGGATGACGATGATGATGATGGTAAAAAAGGTAAATATAATAATGATAATGATTATGATAACAATATTCATATTAACAATAACATTAACAATAACAACAATAATGATAACGATAATAATAATGATAAATAATCATCATCATAATAATAACAATGATGATAATAACTATAATGAAAATAATGATAATGATAATAATGATAATGATAATAATCATAACAGTAATAACAATAACCATCATGATAATAACAATGATGTTGCTAATAATAATAATGATAATGATGATTATGAGGAAAATAATGATAATGACAACAATAATAATCATAATAATGATGATGATAATGAAAATGACAATGATAGAAATGATTATAATGATGTTGTTAATAATAACGATATTAATAATGATAACAACAATAATGATGGCAATGAAAATTATAATGATAACGATAATGAAACTAATAATAATGTTAGTAATGATAATAACGGGAAAGATAATTATAGTAATAGTAAGGATAATGATAATAACAATAATAACAATGATGAAGATAACAGTAGTAAAAATGATTGTTATTATCATTGGCATTATTTTTATCGACAGTAAGAGCAATAATAAAACAATAATTATAATAACAATGATAATCATAATAATGGTAATGATGATGAGATAATAACAGCGACATCGATAACAATTATAATAATTATAATATTGATTTAGAAAGAACAAATACTATGTATAAAAGCCCGACAAATACAAATACACGGCAAATACACGTCTTATTGGTGGAAGTTGACCTCATCTGGATCTATCTTTGACCTGATGTCGGTTGACTCTATCTGGTATTAACTGAAAGGGCGCCCTCGATTTCGGATTTCGGGCGGAGCTAGATTTCGCAAATCTAACTGAACTGAATCCTCGATTTCATTACAACGCAAATACAGCCTAATTCAGTTACGGTATACATGTACTCTGCTGATTTCACGCCCTCGACACTCGGTTCTCTACACCCACTGGTTCCTAATGTCCATAATCTCACGCCCACGCCCCCTATGCATGCGTTACACTCCTGCCCATCATCGCTTGTTGCACCCCGCCCACTCACTATCAAATCCCGGTATTTGTTGCACGTGTTGCAGCCTCTATGACCGCAGCCTTCAGTTTAGCGCCTCTTTTATTTAGCAATAAAGCGCCGTTCATGGGATCAATGTTTTTGGCCGAATAAACTCGCTCGTTGTGGGAGGCCGTTGGAGGTAATGGAATTTGTCCGATTTG
The DNA here is from genome assembly GCF_003789085.1 of Penaeus vannamei. NCBI lineage: Eukaryota > Metazoa > Arthropoda > Malacostraca > Decapoda > Penaeidae > Penaeus > Penaeus vannamei. The sequence continues at coordinate 521,653 of NW_020872515.1, forward strand.
CGCTCGCTTCGGGGGTTCCGGTTGTTTATTTTTAGTAACCCTCTTCTCCGGACCTCCATGCACCGCCGCCCTTCCAAACAAGTAACTTTACGCCATGTTTTTCGGCGAGGGAATTCGAGCGCAAACTCGCTATCTCCAGGGGCCAGCGCTTCTCCCTGACGTCATAGTCCGCGTGACGTCAGAGAGAACCCGGGTGGAAAATTCTGATCTAGCTTTTCCTTCGACTCCATATTTTCGGGTCGTGTGTCCGCCAACAGCAGCAGCGCCCCCGACGCGCGCGGGGAGACCACCCGACTCCCCGGCTTCCCACGCGAGAGAGGGAGGGAAAACGAAGCGGTAGTCCGGGCCCGGGAAGCGGCGAGGGTGGCGCCCCCTGATTGAGGAAGCGCTGGGCTGTGCGCGGAATTATACCTGCTTAAATAAGTATATTAATGGATAGACAGAAATCTCATAAATGTATATATATATATATATATATATATATATATATATATATATATATATATATATATATATATATATATATATATATATATATATATATATATATATATAGAGAGAGAGAGAGAGAGAGAGAGAGAGGAAGAGAGGAGAGAGAGAGAGAGAGAGAATGTGTGTGTGTGTGCACATACATACCTACCTACATACATACATACATACACACACACACACACACACACACACACACACACACACACACACACATATATATATATATATATATATATATATATATATATATATATATATATATATATATATACATACACACACATTTATATATACACATACGAGTGTCTGAAAACAAACATCAAAGAAGAAATGCCATAGAAACCAAGGGACGCAAGCATATCAACACTGTCACCCTGATAAGTACTTTCTCGCCGCTCACTTCATAGATAAAAAGACCGATAACTATAAAGGATTTGAGGTACAAGTAGCCCGATAAGGAAGGGGATCTGTTGCACTTGATAACAGATTCTGGCTGAACAAAAGGAC
>NW_020872515.1:527651-535151 GCF_003789085.1 Penaeus vannamei
AAGAAGAAGCGAGAGAAATGGTGAAATGAGGATGAGGAGAGGAGGATTATCAGGATGAGGATGAGATGGAGGAGGGATGATTGATCATGAGCGATGATGATGAGGATGAGAATGAGGAGGAGGAGGGGAAGGGAAGAAGCGACTCGAGAAACGGTGAAATGAGGATGAGGATGAGGATGAGGATGATTATCAGGATGAGGATGAGAATGAGGAGGAGGAGGGGAAGGAAGAAGCGACTCGAGAAATGGTGAAATGAGGATGAGGAGGAGGATGATTATCAGGATGAGGATGAGAATGAGGAGGAGGAGGGAAGGAAGAAGCGACTCGAGAAATGAGGATGAGGGAGGATGATTATCAGGATGAGGATGAGAATGAGGGAGAGGAGGGGAAGGAAGAAGCGACTCGAGAAATGGTGAAATGAGGGATGAGAATTGAGGAGGGAGGATGATTATCAGGATGAGGATGAGAAGATGAGGAGGAGGAGGGGAAGGAAGAAGCGACTCGAGAAAATGGTGAAATGAGGATGAGGATGAGGATTATCAGGATGAGGATGAGAATGAGGAGGAGGAGGGGAAGGAAGAAGCGACTCGAAAAACGGTGAAATGAGGATGAGGATGAGGATGATTATCAGGATGAGGATGAGAATGAGGAGGAGGAGGGGAAGGAAGAAGCGACTCGAGAAATGGGTGAAAATGAGTAATGAGAGAGGATGATTATCAGGATGAGGATGAGAATGAGGAGGAGGAGGGAAGGAAGAAGCGACTCGAGAAAGAAATAGGAGGAGGAGGAATTATCAGGATGAGGATGAGAATGAGGAGGAGGAGGGGAAGGAAGAAGCGACTCGAGAAATGGTGAAATGAGGATGAGGAGGAGGATGAGGATGATTATCAGGATGAGGATGAGGAGGAGGAGGGGAAGGAGGAAGCGACTCGGTGATGAGGAGGAGGGAGGAGGAGGAGGATTTATCAGGATGAGGATGAGAATGATGATGATGATGAGGAGGAGGATGGGTGATGGTATGATGACCAAGTTGAGAATTGATGATGTCAGGTATGAGGATGAGAATGAGGAGGAGGAGGGGATGGTGATTATATGGTATGTGATGTGACCAAGTGAGAATGATGATGATGATTATCAGGATCAGGATGAGAATGGTAAAGGTGATGAGGATGATGGTGATGATGGTGACCAGGATGAGGATGAGGATGGTGATGGCTATTATGATGATGGTGATGATGATGAGGGGGTGAGGATGGTGATGGTTATTATGATGATGATTATTATTATCATCATCATCACTATAATCATCATAATTATTCCTTTTATCATTATTATTATTATTATTATCATTATTATTATTATTATTATTATCATTATTATCATTGATATAGTAATAATAATAATAACAAATCAAAACGTAATGAAATGAACTGTAAGAGAACAAAGAAATATTAATATGATTCACGTCTCAAGATGGTGTGCTGGTAGGGAGCTGATATATAAAGGGTAAAGAAAATAACTCAAGAAGGAGAAGGAGAAGGAAAAGGAGGGGGAAGGGACGAGGAAGAATTGGGGGCAGAAGGAAAGAGAAGAGCAAGAGAATTGAGGAGGAAGAAGAAACTTGAAAGAAAAAGGGTAAGGAAGATGAATGGGGGGAGAGCGTGATATAAAGAATTCAATGGAATGGTTTATTGCAAAGATCCGGATGGGATAGATAATAAAAGCACCAAAGATAAGTTTAAATTTAGGAAAGAGAGAAAACCAAAAATAGTGAAAGGAGTAATAAAAGCACCAAAGACGAGTTTAAATTTAGGAAAGAGAGAAAACCAAAAATAGTGAAAGGAGAGAAGAACGCGTGCTTTATCGGAAAAAAAAACTTGAGAAACAAACAAGCAAAGAGAAAGCTTGAGTAAAGTTAAAGAAAAAAAATCGAAAGAATTATATCACGTTTAAATATCAGTTTATTCCCCCTTATGCAGAATGAGTGGCGAAAAAGATTAAATTTATATCCGAATGTGAGAAATTGGCCCGTAATACAAAGAGAGAAAATATGAACCTCATTCAATCTGACAAAGGAAGAAAATGTATGAATGAGAATGAATATAATACAAGATACATAATACAAGAGATGTATTTGGCCGGTGTCGAATACATGTATACGTATTTCTGCCGCAGATTATTCCAAACCAGTCAAACACATTTTGTATTGTGAAGATATTCATTCTCTTTCAGAGGATAGAATTGCTATAGCTGTATGGGAGAAGCTAGGTGGAAAAAAACAAAGTAAAAACAAAGTAAAGAATAAATAAATACAAAAGAAAGGAGACAGATAAATACAAAATCAAGGTAAATAAGAAGAAAAGTAAAGGATAAATAAATACAAAAGAAAGGAGACAGACAAATACAAAATAAAAGTAAATAAGAATAAAAGTAAAGAATAAATAAGAATAAAAGTAAAGAAGAGATAATTACAAAAGAAAGAAGAGAGATAAATACAAAAGAAAGAATAAATAAAAACAGTAAATAATAAATAAGAATAAAAGTAAATTATAAATAAATACAAAAGAAAGAAGAGAGATAAATATAAAAGTAAGAATAAGAAGAAAAGTAAAGAATAAATAAATACAAAAGAAAGAACAAATAAGAAAAAATAAAGAATAGATAAATAGAAAAGAAAGGAGACAGATAAATACAAAATAAAGGTAAATAAGAAGAAAAGTAAAGAATAAATAAGAAGAAAAGTAAAGAATAAATAAATACAAAAGAAAGAAGAGATATAAATATAAAAGAAAGAATAAATAAGAAGAAAAGTAATGAATAAATAAATACAAAAGAAAGACCAAATAAGAAAAAATCAAGAATAAATAAATACAAAAGAAAGGAGACAGATAAATACAAAATAAAAGTAAATAAGAAGAAAAGTAAAGAATAGATAAGAAGAAAAGTAAAGAATAAATAAATACAAAAGAAAGAAGAGAGATAAATACAAAAGAAAGAAGAGAGATAAATACAACAGAAAGAATAAATAAGAAGTAAGGAATAAATAATAAGAAAAGTAAATTATAAATAGATACAAGAGAAAGAAGGGAGATAAATGCAAAATAAAGAATAAATAAGAAGAAAAGTAAAGAATAAATAGATACAAAATAAAGAATGAATAAGAAAAAAGTAAAGAATTAATAAATACAAAAGAAAGAATACAGATAAACACAAAAGAAATATATAAATAAGAAGAAAAGTAAAGAATAGATAAATGCAAGAGAAAGAAGACAGATATATACAAAATAAGGATTAAATAAGAAAAAAAGTAAAGAACTAGTAGATACAAAAACAGATAAATACAAAATAAATAATAAATAAGAAGAAACGTAAAAAATAAATAGATACAAAAGAAAGAACAAATAAGAAAAAATAAAGAATAAATACAAAAGAAAGAAGACAGCTAAATTAAAAATAAAGAATAAATAAGAAGAAAATTAAAGATAAATACAAACGAAAGAAGACAGACAAATACAAAAAAAGAGAATTATACAAAATAAAAAAGACAGAAAAAAGACAACCGTTGTTATAGTTTCGCAAATGATAAAAAGCACGAATAAAAATAGTGTTGTTCCCGGGAAAAAGGAGATATCTGGAAAATGATAAAGTTTCAGAAGAGAAAATGAGGAAATTGTTGATGCTCTGGGGATACAGTCTCTGGATTCTTTCTGCAAATTACGTTATCTATCATAAAAGACAGTAATGATGATGGCATCAGGATCAATAATAATAGTAACAATGCTAGGCTGCTTGTAATGGTATTGGTAATGATAATGATAATAACAGAGCCAATACAATGATATATAAAATGATATTGAAGCATTTAGGGGAAAAAATGGAAGAATGCGAAAACTGCGCGGGAAGGGTGATAAGTAGAAAGTTTTGGAAAAAAAAGTGCACATTGTATATACAATTATATTACTGAATTTTGAAAAAGCTAGATTTAAAAAGATAATAATAATAATAAATGTTTACGCCCGTTTCCTCTGCGTTGCTCCACAACTTGCGCCGGAATTTAATACAATGCTCGGGTTGTTTTATTACGTAATTAATCCTTATGAAGAAGAGGAAATAATTCACTTTCCTTTCTTGTAATCTTTATGTGACATTTTTATTGCATCACTGATCGTATTGCCTTGGCGGAGGTATGCGCGCTCTGAGAGCTTCCAGTTATTATCGTTATTCTTGGCATCATCATTACTAATCTTTATCCAGATTATAATTACCATTATCATCCCCATTACCATAAAGATGAAAACAACAGCCTTTCAAGCGAAAGACACATCATATTACATTGCAAAACGACATGGTTATGAAATTTCCATCTTAGTTGCAATAACCACCGCCAACATTATCTCAATTATTCTATATTCCTCTATTATTAATGCCATTTTTACCTCCGCCATAAATTTTTGGTCGTGTTGGTTAGTTTGTCCGTTGGTTAGCAGGATAACTCGAAAAGTTATAACCTGATTTTCATGAAATGTTTACCGAAAGTGTTTTAATCAAACTTTCCATTACATTTTGGTGGTGATTGGGACCCAGGATTTTTTTTTTTTTTTTTTTTTTTTTTAAGGATTCATTAACACTGCGAGAAAAGGAAACACGGGCGTCACTTGAGTAAGACATAATTTTAATGCTATTCTTCAAGTGTAAATATTTTTATTGTATCAGTGACCCTATTGCCCCGGCGGAGGTATGCGCCTTCTGAGTGCTTCTAGCTCATAATTGCGACTTCCTTAGATGTCATAAAACGTTTGACCTTTACAAGGACGGTCGAGTTGACTTTTTGTGACATCAGCAACACGTGATGACGATGCATATAAGTTGGTATTAATATTGACACTGTTTGTTGCCATGTTCATGTTAGTTATCGTTTACTATATGATTAAACAGTTGTAGTTTAAGGTATAATAAAAAAGGGGATCCGTGTATGGTGGTTATGTAAGAAATTGAGTGAATCGTATCATTGGCGGGATCTGGATTGGGAGTTATGTAAGGGTCGGGTCTCAGGGATGGGGGGGGGAAGGGAGGAGAGGGGAGAAGGGAGAGGATGATGATTGGGGAGAGAGCTAGTAGGGGAGTAGGAGAAGAGGGGGAGAAGGGGAGGAAGAGGATAGGGGAGAGAGCTGTTGGGGGGGGGGGAGTAGGGGAGAGGATGAGGAAGAGGACAGGGGGAGAGAGCGGTAGAGACACCCCCCCATCCTCTCCCCCCCACCCCTACCCACCCCACCCCCACAGTCGCAAACGTCCAGTCACTTCCGCTTGCTGTTTCCGCGTCTACCTGTTGTGTCGACCAATTTCAAAGATTGCAGCTCGGCAGACAATTGTCCCTTGGCAATGGATGGCAAAATGAATCTCCCGTGGAACTATGCCGGAATATTTGGAGCAAAACAGGAAGCTAAAATGTTGCAAGTCATGTCGACGAGGGTGACTCCATGGTGGTCGCGGACGTGGCCGAGCAAGGATGCAGATTTTCGAACCTTAGCATTAAGTATTACCTCAATAAACTAGTCATTAAAGGCAAAGTAAAAAAAAAAGTCCTTCAAAAAACTCGGTAAAAAAATGTTCTAAAGAAGTAAGTCAGTCAAAAAAAAAGTCAAAAAAACAAAAATCAAGATTTTTTTTTAAAATCGCATTCAATCGCTTCCGATCTTCCTCCCTTCGAGTTGGATTCTCTCTCCAACGGCTTGTATTCCATTCGAACCGAGAGCAGGCAGTGTGTTCGTGTTATTTCCGCGATTCCCATCATTTGCCGCCACTTACTTCCGTCAAAGAGGAAATACTTCAAATGAACGGTCACCTTTTTCATATATCATCATCATCTATCACATCTACCCCTGCAATTTCCACGTAAGCATCACAACTACATCACGGCAACTCTCATAACCAGCAGGATGGCCACAAAGGCAAGGGGTCATGTCCACCATCTATTAAACCAGAGGTCAAACTTGACCAAAATGGGAGAGATGTGTTGGGTTTTATCAAGAGGTCTCTGGAATAACATCAGGAGGGATGGCTACCTTCAAAGATCTCGTCATGATTTACTTCCTCCTGTCCTCTGCACGATTTTCCCGCCGTTTTTATTCTATTTATCCTTCGACTCATTTCTACTAAGACTCACCCATATATATAGATAGATATACATAGCAGGATAAATGGATAGGGAGAAATAATGAAAAAGAGAGAAAGAGAAAGAGACAAACAGACAGACAGAGAAAGATTACATATGTGTATGTATGTTTTTGTGTTACAAAGCGAGCTCGTTGCCGTCGCGTCTGTCCGACTTGTCAGAAATCCGACTTGTTTTCCCCTATTACATCGTCTACTTTAATTGAATCTATGCAAATTGTCTATTTTACATGTTCGGTCCTTATAGCTAAATTACATTATGCAAATCCCCCGAGGACGTCCACCCTTTGCCCAAAACAAGTGACAAGGAGGTCAGTCACATGGCTCCGCGAAGCGATTCGTGGCGTCGCGAAAGCGCTTCACGGAACCCCGCCACTGGGATCGACGAAGCCTCATTCGCCGCGGTTCGGTCTCGGAAACCTGAAGCTGCATGAACCTAGAGATATCGATCATGCGTTTATTTTGTGTGTGTGCGTGTGGATATATATATATATATATATTATATATATATATATATATATATATATATATATATATATGTGTGTGTGTGTGTGTGTGTGTGTGTGTGTGTGTGTGTGTGTGTGTGTGTGTGTGTGTGTGTGTGTGAGTGAGTGTGTGTGTGTATATATGAATATATATATGTATATCACAACGATCTAGTAATTCCAATATATTAGGATTTTGATGGAAACATTTACGCCTGTCAATTTGAGATGCAAAGTTGGTGGATGGAACTTCCCGAAAAAAAACTGATTTATTTATTTATTTTCTATGAATGATCGACCAGGATGGCGGGTTCTTCGGAAATTATATAAGCATCATGTAGATGAACTGACATTATTTAGTGGATATTAATGACACAGTTGAATGAACATGATCTCTCTTTTCCATTTTCCATGTTCGTTATTGCTGGGAAGTATTAATGTCTCGCTTAAACAAGGCTTTTCTTGTTTTGTTTTTTCGTCATAATTGTTGCTATGCGCCCGAATTCTGTATATATTTGCAAAGACCTAGTGAGCCGTGAATCACCATGAACATATTTTCAAAAAGTCGTACCTGAAATTTTCTTCATTTTTTAAGGTCTGATGCAGGGCTGTGAAAGACACGATCGGCGGAGCAAATATCCTCGGGTTTGTGTTGTTTATGTTGTGTTACAGAAGTCTCTTCAGGAAATATTATCTCCTGTAATATTTCTCTTGTCAACAATGCTGTTTTATGGATAGAAGAAAAATGCGTTGCGACATTAACGTACATGTTTATATTTTGTTACTTGGTTAAATCTCCTAGTATTTCTATATGATATAGTGGTGAAATATATTTGTTACTTGA
>NW_020872515.1:547651-567651 GCF_003789085.1 Penaeus vannamei
TATATAATGTCTGTTAACTGGTGAACTGCTAGGTATATACTGATGAGAATGTACCTTTATCTGTCATCATGAGACAATTTTTTTTTTTTTTATCATCACAATCAGTTGCATAACATAGTTCCAGAAAGATATACATCTAGAACATCAAACAGCATAGATTGTTGGTGAAGATTGAAGATTTCATGTTTCATGTGAAGGCAGCAGACTTTGTGTACACGAAGTAGTTTATTCTATATTAGATGCCAAAATGCAGTGTGCATTGTACAAATACATCTGTTTTAGGAGAAAAATATGCTGGTTGTGTTGAGTACAGTTCCATAAGACAGAGCTGATTAATGCTGTGTTGTGTTTGTGCACAACTATATTTCATTAGTATGCTTATTATATGCACACAGATATATGACAAAAAAGTATTTATAAACAGAGTTAGCTTTATTTGGTAGTATTATTTTTAATTCTTAATTTTCTTTTATTTAAAAAAAAAAATGAACAATGAGAAATTGGTAATTCGATCCTTCCCCTTTGCAGTTTGGAGCATGGACTCTGTGGGTCTGCTGGGTAGGACTGGCAATGTTCTCCTGGTTGAAGCTATGGAAATACCACCAGCAAGAAAACATCCGCGTCTCCATGGCCAGGGAGCGAGCCAGACTTGTCAGAGACAGACACGTTAGACTTACAGAATAGAAGAGGTCCTCTGTTGCACAAGAAAGCCATGTTGAGAAATAAGTAATAGAAGAGTCCATGTCTTTAGAGAGCAACTTGAATTTCCTTATTTGTTCACAGTGATGGAGTGAACCTCTCAAAGTGTAGCTGTCAGTATGGTAAAGTATTAGGTGTTCATTCTGGTAACTGACTGAACTGTTCAGTCAAAGAAGGGTAGACAGTCATTTCATGGATTTTCTGATTCCCAACCCAACAATGTATCATAGCTAGAAGTACTATTTGAAATAATTACCAAAAGCTCAGACGTGTAATATTATCCGGATATATATTTTTTGAATTAACCAGGGTACTTGTTGGAAAATAAACATACATTATTTTTTACTTGTGGTGAGTAAATGAGCAATTTTAGTGCTTGTCAATTATTGCTAGTGATGTAGTCTACCTACTTTGCTTAATCCAATTAGAACAGTTTTATGCTCTTTCACATGCCTTCAGCTTTTAAAAAATAATAGTCATGAAACTATTGTAAAATTTTATATTGTATAATTACAGCATGTCACTACATATATTTCCAGCATGAGACTGGCTTACATATCATTACATAGCTCTGATGAGTGATTTTTGAGATTTTTTTTGACATGTTACAATTTAGAGTATCAAATTTTGTAACAAATCTTCATTCATTTTACAAATAACCAATCAATGTATTAGTTAATAATGAAAAGTTACTCATTATTCTCCTGATTATACAATGATTATGATATTCAGAGTGCACCCGTTTTGACTGAATGAAGAACCATTCTTGTAGAATTGCTCATGGCCTTTTAGCAGTATTAGAATACCACCTATGAAATGAGGTACTGAAAATGTAGAAAATGTCAGTTTTGATTGCATGTATCTTGCAAAGGATCACAGGAAGATGGTAAACTGCCATTTCAACTATCCTTACCCGCCATTTGAGTTTTCCACGAAAAAATAACTAAAGAGCTACTTTGTATGGTGCCCATTGAAAAGGTCAGCTTTGAGTACTTGACACTTTTGAAGTGGTTTGTTCCGTGATCAGAAACCCTTAGAGGAGTTCCAAAATATACTGTGTTTAATCATTTCTGGGTCTTTGGCATTTCTCTTCAAAGTAGGATCTGCTTATGTCTTCATGAGAGAAGGTGGGAAGTGTTATATGGGTGTTTTATACTGTTCTAGAATCTGCCAAACTTTTCTTCATATTTTAAGTCAGGTAATAGATATAATGAAAGTTATGCATGGATTGCACATGGGTTCTCTTTTTTATAAGATTTATATTTTTGTCCATAGGGGAAATAGTGCCAAATTGAGCAAGTTTAATATTTGTATGTCCTTGGTTTCTACCATGTAGTCATATTGTTTTCAATGTTTTGTTTTCTTTTTTATTCTCTCAAGTTAAATGTCCTCATCATGTAATAAAAATGTAATATCCAAAGGGTTAATTAGCTCAATGTTGTATTAACTTGTAAAGTCCCTGCAGCATTGAACTACTTTTCCAGATAAGAAGGAACAAAACAGCTCCTGATATGGCTTTCCCATCTTTTATGCTTATTTGCCAAAGGTTACAAACACTTCCAGGGTTTATGGAATTAATTGACATATATTAGTTTCATAACCTAACTATTGATATAAATACTGAAGGGTTAAACCCAAATAATAAATTAAGTCTAATTTTGTTAGAAAAAACTTCCCATATGGAATTAGCAATTTATATAGGGTATTAAAGCAATGATATCACTCAGTTCTCAGTTCCAAGGACCTATTTAAACTAACTTATCAAAATCAGTGTAGTTGTATAGAGCTTTCCCCCTTCTTCTTCTTCTACTTCTTGTTATGCAGTGAGGCCTATCTTTGAGTACATCTAAAGGACTCGGCTCCATAATTAGGAGAAAAAAAAATGAAGTTTTACAGATGTAAGACTATCATTATATTTTTGTTCCCTCTTCATTTTATGCGGGTAAAAATAATCCTTGAAATAATATTGGATTCTGCTTCAAGTTCTTTGGTACCATTTGAATATGTTCTAACAGTGCTTCTAGCAGCTTTTCACAGTATTGACAAGCCTTCTTAGTTATTTTCTGTTTATTTGTTCTCCCCCTGCTTTTTTTTTTTTTTTTTCTTTCTTTCTTTTCTTAAGGTATTAGAAGTCACTTTTCCTTCCATCTTTCTTTAAGGCAACTGGTGGAAGACTCAAGCTAATGTTTGGTAAATTAACTAATGTGAGCATGCAATGAACCCACATGCTAAAATATAGTCTTTTAATGTCAGGCTAATTGTAACAGCAAAAATACGAAAGGCAAGGGTTTTGTACGCTATCGTGTTTATCCTTCATCTCTCCTTTAGGGGAGTGGGGGAGTTAAAGATTTACTTGGAAGTGAAAGTAATAAGTTGGGACATCATACACTTTGTTTAATTTACGAGTGGTTGTTTTTCCTCTTTTATTCTATTAACAAAGATAATGTAGGTAGAATGCTAAAATTTTGAAGACCAAAGAATTTTTTTCTTTCTTTTTATAGGTTTCAAAAACATTAATAAAGCTCAATCTGTTAAAGGCAAATGCTTTATTGCTGTATATAGTTATTAGTGAACTAGCATGTAAAAAAAATATATAGAGAGAGATATTTGGTTTCAAATAGATTAGGTTGTCTTCATTGTACTACTTTTTCTTCAGTAATAAGACTATTTCTTCAATAACATATCCATGAAAGAGAGATGAATGGAGTATATCATGTAAAACTTATTTGAAAAACATTAGAAGAGTGCTTATAATTATACAGGTTTAGTTTATTTAACAATGCAGATGCATTGTTAAATGAGGATTCTTGTATGCTTTCTGCTCTCCTATTTTTCTATATTGCAATTAGAAATTTAAAAGTTCCATCCTTAGTATACTGCAGAATAAAATTCTACTAAATGTACTAGCATTTTTTTTTTTTTTTTACAATTAGTGCATAGGTAATTTTGTAATACAATAGATTGTTAAAAAAGTCCAATCAGATTTAGAATATGGAAACCCCAAAAGTTCAAATGTTGGTAATGAATTTTTTTTTGTGACAAACATTTTTCTTTTTATCCTTGTGCATTCAACCATCCATGCTCTAGGATAAAAAAAGTGAAAACATGACTTCATGCTTGACTCATTAGTGTTGGGTACCTGCACAGTCCACTGTACATTTTTTTCTGACGGCTTCATAATAAAGCCAAGACTTCATAAGTACTAAGTCCAATCTATGTAGCCTCACCCGTTCCTTGAATTTTTGCAATAGTTTTAATTCTAATGCCAAAAATATCATTAGTGAAGTTACTATTGTAATAACTGACTAAGCTTTATGGAGGCTTCCATGTGAAATTTCAAGTGATAAATTAAAATCAGAGGTGACAGGGCATGCATAACACCCTCCCAGGATCAACAGATTAAGTAGAATAAGAGATTTCCATTCCAGTTAATTTGAAAGTAAAATATCAGTCCAGAATTAAAAGTACTAATACAAGTCTGAAATGTGGAAACTTAAGTGACATCACAGATATGATTCTCAGTAACAGTTATAAAAGAACTCTGTATATACTCAAGTCCCGAGGATCTGGGAGGCCAACATTTATGAGCTCATGGAGCTACATCCTCAGGTTAACAGAATAAGCTAAATAGCTCAGATTACCAAGGATGTGATCAGATTATAAAATTTATCTAATGGATGCAAAAGGCATGCGCTTGATTTGTATCTTTCACATTGTATCATATAATGCTACATGTTTAAGTACAGGAAAACAGTATTGAACAAATGCTGCTAATGGTAGATTTGTTTCATAATTTTATTGAGAATTAATATTTAGCACTGAATATATTGCATTAAGTATATATAGCTATTGAGAACAGTTAACAAATTTGCAATAACATTTAGGTGCTAAACAGAAGCTAAACAAACAGTTACTTTCATATCCAATGTTAGATTCCAAGCAGAGACTTTTTTTTTTTTTATGTCACAAATGTAATTATACTCTTTTTATTGGGGCAAAGAATGCACTTGACAGTATGGGGACAATTGGGCTAACAAATGGTGATGACAATTATTTGGTAATTGACGGGTTTTGCACACAACCAATCATCCCCAACTGCTCAAATGCTCCTCTCTTCACTAATAAAAATGAAGTGTAATATGAATTTAGTGCCTTTCTTGGGAAATAAATTTTGTATTAAATAAACTCGAGCTCATGTCTTAAATTGCAACTTTCTTTGCTATAGGATTTGATAAATTTGGCAGGGATGCACATGTATGAGATTGTATGTATGTTTGTGTGTAAACTGCTGTAATATACTGGGAATGCTTTATAGAGTACTGGTATCCTGGTCAGAGGTTAATTTTTAATGACAATGCATCTGATATAGTGGGTGGTATCATATGGGACATTGATTATGGAAATATTCACTGTAATTTTCTAAGAAATAATTCATAATGCTCTATGTAAGGAAGCGAGCAGGTAGCATAGTGTACCCTTTTTTAGTAGCAGAAAATGTTAGTTTTGTCCATTTGATGTCAGCAATAAATACAGTGCGTGTATAATATTTTATTTTCCTTCAACTGTTCCCAGAGTCGAACTATGGATTCAAATTTTATCAAATGTAAATAAGAAATATGCAGGGCATATAATTAAAAAGTTTGTTCACTGCCTAAATTCAGGTTCTAATCAGTAAGACTTGACATCATTGTGTGTAGGTAAAATGTAATGCACACTTTTGCATACTATTTACGCAAAATAAAAACATCTATTGGGCTTATTGCCTTTACATTTACACCAAGAGTTAGGGCATTATTTACATACATTCCATCCCCTCAAAACTGATACTTTTTCACTCCATGAAAAAATGAAAATGAAAAATCTTTGCTGGACACCCCTATTATGGCATTTTCAGAGAAACCAGCACACCCATGAGGGGATGGTAGAGGTAGGAAAACTGATAACTGATTTCCATATGGATTTGGTTATTAAGCCAGTAGCTTTCTCAGCTCTGACACCACTTGAATGTATGAATGAACCCCATCTGAAACACTAAACCTTAGACAAAAAGTAAAAACATGACTTCATGCTTGATCTATTGGTATTGGGTACATGCAGTGCCCACTGATCGTGCCTGCTGATGTGGACAGGCTGGAAGATAAAACAATGCACTTGATTAAATATCTTCCAAACAGTCATTGTTGCCATGTACTTGACATATATATCTTTTAAAAAATTATGTATTGGCTTCTCAATAAATTACAAAATGAATGATAAAAAAGTTTCCATATACACAAACAAATTTCTGAAGAAGTGTTAATAGTCTATGTTGTCTTGCACACACGAAGTTACTGTGTACACAGGAGACTGGACGTGTGCACACCTAAAGGCCTGTCCACACGAGTGGGCATGATTGACAAGCACATGTGGACCAACTGGGTTACATGACAAGCACTCTATGCAATTCACCACAGGCTGAAATGCTTGGGATAAAATTGCTTTATAGTTCTGTCCGATTAACAAAAGCCTTTGCAAATCTTTAGCTCCTATGTAGCATTATTGACCAACTGACTAAAATCGTAAAGGCTCTCAGAGAAAGTTGTCATCAACCACACCAAAACTATGAAATATAAATATAAATGATATACATATCCATACATATATATGCATATACATACATATACACACATACATAAACACACATACATACATACATAAACACACATACATACATACATACATATATAAACACACATACATACATACATAAACACACACATACATACAATCACATACATACACACATACAATCACATACATACACACACATACAATCACGTACATACACACACATACATACAATCACATACATACACACACATACATACAATCACATATATATATATATAATATATATATATATTATATATATATATAATATATATATTAATATATATATCACTTTTCTTTAAGAATAAAACTAGTGATACAAGACAAGATTAAGAATGGCTCTCTGTCTCTCTCTTGAAGACCCTACAATGTTTTACAAACTTTGGCACAACTGATGTTTAACGTATTCTTGTGTATATTTAAAGTTTGTTTTATTTGTCTTCTTGGGTAGAACTGATAATTTTACAACTTGTATTCTTGTGTACAATTAATAGTTTTATAAATTGTATTCTAGTAAACTAGAGATACATCTGCCTTGTCTGCATTTAAGTCATATCACCAAGGAAAACAAGAAACAAAAACATACATTTACACTTTTATTTTCCAATTATGTATCATAAGAAGAACTCATACTTGGACTCTCAAACTCTGTATGTACATAATAAGTCACAGATGAAAAATAAAATTACCTTCGTCTCGTAATACAATTTACATTTAACTTACAATCATATCTAAAATCAAAGTGTCTTCAGAGGATTTTAGTGCTCGTCCTCTTCATATCCATCAGGAAGAGCATTAGCATGGGAATTGTGGAAGAGTGACTTCTGTCCTTCTCCCCATGGGAATCGCTGAAATGTAAAAAAAAAAAATATATATATATATACATACAATTAAGTATATACAAGTTAATGAGACTATTTTTTCTTGGGTCAATTCAGGAAATTATAATGAGGTAATTAATACTATGCTATATCAATAATCCTACAGATGCCATGGCTACAAACTTGAATCTGAAGTCTCAATAACCAGCCATTGCCTACCACAACCACTGCCGAGAAACCAGCAAAGACCATTTCAGTTTTATCCCAAAAATCAATCATCCAACTAGTGACTGTTGGACCAGTGATGCAGACAATATGATGCATAGTGGATAGCATAACCAACCACATTGCACTAGTCTCTCTGCCCTTCATGCAACTTGTGTCTTGCTTTCCAGAGTGTTCAAGTTTAACCTGTGTAGTTTGCAATTTTCTTACGGCATTGATAATACTCATTAAGCATAAACAAGTAAACAAGGCTGCCAGTGCCTTGGGTAAGTAATAGAAGTTATTATTCAAATATTTATTTACTTTTGTTTGTATACTATTTTTCCATTCTTTTCTTGGGTTGGGCTGGTTTTGGGGGCAGGATTAAAATGAATTCTTTTGCCTTTTCACATCAAGTGGCTTGGCATTTATCCTACACATTGTAAAATAAATCTTTTATTAACCCATTAACGGGTGTCCCACATATGAGACACCCGAAAAAATAAACATTGCCGGCCGGCCCGCCAGTGTGATGCTGTATCGGGGCTCGCGCTCCGACTGAGCAGCAGGCCACAGCCAGCGGGTGGGCAGAGTCCAGGGTAGCCCCACCCGCCAATTTTGTAGCCACCCGGAAATGTTTTTTCGGCTTCAAAATATACTGGCCTAAATGGGTTAAATTTAAACCAACATTATATAGGAGATATCTGTATACACAAACTGACCTAGTTCTATATCCTTATACTCAACTGCCGAAAAGTTGCATGGAATTAATAACTCACCTTGGTTCGAAGTCGCAGGTGTTCATAAGCAATGAATTCTGGCCGTGCTTCATGTTCTGCCATGAAAGCGTTCACCATGCAGAGTGCCACAGCAGGAAGAGCAACCAAAAAGGACAGCATCTTCCATTGCTTCACACCACCTGTTGTAAAAAAAAGAAAAAAACAAAAACTCAGCATTGGAGGCTGATGGTACTATTCAGTCATATCAGTGGGGTGGGGAGAAGAGGGGACTGCCCATTAACCTTTCCAGGGGCACTTTCAAATAAGAACAACATTCCTGCCTAAAACTATTGGATAAATTATTGAGAAATGTTAAAATGTAGAGAGAAAATAACATTGCAAAGGAGAGTGAATAGCCTTGTCACTGCACAAATTATTCACAAGCGCCCAACCTATAAACCACACAGGCACATTGTCGTAAAGCAACTGGATCCAAGGAGTTAGAGTATAGCCTATCCACCCAAGGCAACAAGACTGTCACTAACAGAAGGGTTGTCGCAGCATAATTTCTATATATTTAGATAATAGAGAGGAATCAATCATCAAAATCATCACAATCAATTAGGCAAAGGGATTCTGTAAAATTACCTCTGTATTATGGCAACAGTCTGGGTTATCTGTTTGAAAAACTTTTTTTTTTTTTAACATTAAATAAATCAATCTCTGATTAATCTTTACTGTACAGATACACTAAGACTGGGCAAATCGAAGATGATATTTCTATAGAGGAAAAAAAGTTGTGGTATAAATTAACGAGGGCAACGCGTGGAGATAGAGGGGAAATGGACATCATCTTGCAGAGCATAAGAAATAGAATAAGAAACGGTAGAGGTTGAAGACTGCGACGCGCGTAGAGAGAGGAAAATGGACACCACCATCTTATAGAACGGGAAAAATAGAAGGGGATAGCGTATAGTTTAAGATGCACTGGCCTTGTAGTCACCGCTAAATGACGAAAATATAACGCGCGGCCGCCTTTCAAATTCAAAGTCAATGAGCTTGTTTATCTTGCTAGGAAAAACACGACACTGACCCACGAACGCATTTTTGCGTTCGCGAGCTACTCCATGTATCATTACGCGCTTGTCAAAACGATATTTGGCTAATTATCTGTGTCTGCTGGTACGCATATATACCTGTAAAGTCTTTTAGTAATGTTATTATACTTCATTTGCATATTTTTATATTTATCTATACCCTCAAATCAAATCCTGCGCATCGAGTGTTTCACACTTTCTTGCACCAGCCACAGGTTGACAGCTCACCAACCCGCTCATTTCGAGATTGAAAGCCGGTGAGAAATGTTGCATTTCTAGTGTTGTGTTGATTCTGGGTTTTTTTAAGACCTTTACAGTGGCATCGAAGAATAATTAGACTTCAGCAACCATCCCAGTTTTATATCTGAGCCCATCAAGAGCTCCAAAGGACGAAAAAGGTGATTAAATCGAAGCAATACCAACAGTACAAAGAAACGAAAGTTTCACGTTTCCGGATATAAAGGTATTTGGTTTATTATTTTACGGTGTGAATGCAGCTCTGTCTTGCCGTACATACCATGGTGGAGAGAATGTGTCCTGGGGGGTGTTGGGGGCTTCCCCATCAACCCTCCCTCGGCAATGCCCGAAGGGCACGCCTAGTCACGGCAATTTATATTGATATATTAGGTTGGTTTAATGGTCAATACGTTTTTGGGGGTTAGAACATGTGAATTCCCGGAGAGTTTTACAGAAATGTGGGTTGGGTTCCCGTAGAGTTTTTGATTTATTTTGCGTCAGTCCGTAAACTTTCAAAGATTACATCTGTAGAGTTTCATGGGCCGATTTTAAGAGCTTTTTGTGCTAGTTTTATGCATTTTTGATCGTTATTCTTCTTATATAAGCTTGTTTTACCCCATAATTTCCCTGATATACTTCATGCCCTCCCCTGCTAACGGGACTATCAAATCAAGATCGTCGATGGAGAAATGGCACTCGATCTCTTGAACGATTCATTCACAAAAGAAACAACGCCGAAAATCAATGAAATCATAGGATTTCATGCAGAAAAACATCATTTTTTTCCGACTTAGTCTCTGCGAGGGTGCGTCGCGGTCTTCAGCAATTACCTAAGAAACAACTTCATTTATACTGCTGCAGTCACATAATTACCGGTAAATGACAAAACTGTCCACTGCATATCACCACTCAGAATCAAAGTCCATAAACAGTTCTTAATGCCTGTTTTCCATAGGCTGGCATGAAGTGCTAATAAATAGGGGGTACAGGAGGCCTGTCTAAGGAATAAATAGAAGGTAGGAATGGTTAGGCTGGGTGTCTGGGTTCACATGATACCCTGGTTTTGAGACTTGGTCTCTGGAGGGTGCGTCGCTCTCATTAGCAATTACCAAAGATGTACTTACTAGTACAAGAAATAACCTTCAGACACAAACACTAATGGCACAAATAAAGGGCGGGGGGAAAAAAAATGCAAGAAGCACCTTTCTCATCCACTCTGTACTGGTTCTATTTTGTCATGCATACCAAGGTAAAGACCATGTTTCCCTGGGGGTGATGGGTGGAAGAGCCCCCTAACAACCCTCCATTCAAAGGACACGTCCAGGCACAGCTACTTAGCTTGTTAACCCATCCGTCCCGGGTGTCACATATATGAGACACAAGGAAAAAATAAACAGTTTCGGGCTGCCCGCCAGTGCGATGCTGTCTCGGAGCCGTGCTCCGCGGCAAAAGCGGACAGACTCCGGGGAAGCTCCGCCGCCGATTTTGTAGCTTCCCGGATTTTTTTAATTTTGGCTACAAAATGTACCCCGGCGTGGGTGGGTTAAATCAGTTTCTGACGGAGTTGGGAGTGTGTCCATACAGTAAAGAATTACACACTTTCTTGACTTTTTCAAATTCAATGTTCTCATCCAGTGCCATAATAGATGTTACCGAGAGTGACACAACCTCCCAGAAACTATATTGAAAAAATTGGTTTTTCTGCAAGAAATCAAATTTCATAAATTTTCGGCATTGTTTGTTCTGCAAATGAATCATCGAGGAGATTGAGTACCATTTCTCCAACGATCTTGATCGTGAAGTATATCTGGGAAAATACGGGGTAAAACAGGCTCAAATAAAAAGAATGAGGAAAAAATGCATTAAACCAGCACAAAAAATGCTTAAAGTCAGCTAATGATACTACACTATGGGTTGGCCCAACCTTCGGTAAAATCTACAGGAATTTACACTTTTCAAACCCCACAAAAAAACGTACTGACCAATAAACCAACCTAATCAAACAATTTAAGTTCCCATGACTAGGCATGTCCCAAGAAACATTCTCATCACCTCCGTATGTACAGCATGATAAGAGCTTCATTCACAACAACAAATCAAACTAAATACCTTTATATCTGGAAACTACAATCTTTTGTTTGTTTCTTTCTACTTTCTGGATTACTTTTTTCCAGAAAATAGGGCTTTTGATGGGCTCGGATATCAAACTGGGATGGTTACTAAAATTCATTTCTCTTTTGCTGCTACTGTATAGTCTTAGGAATAACCTAGAATCAATGCAACACTAGAAACATAGATAGAGGGAAATAGACACCGCCATCTTATAGGGAAGAAAAAATAGAAGGGGATAGCATATAGTTTAAGATGCGCAGGCCTCACAGTCACCATTAAATGACGAAAATATAACATGCGACCGCCTTTCAAATTCAAAGTCGATGAGCTTGTTTATCTTGCAAAGAAACACATGACACTGGCCCACGAACTAGTCCATGTATTACATGCTTGTCAAAACGATGTATGACTAATTATCTGTGTTTATGCCTTTAAAGTCTTTTAGTAGTGTTATTATACTTTAGTTGCATATTTTTATATTTATCTCAACCTTCATATAGAATCCTGCGCATTGAGTGTTTCGCACTTCCTTGCGCCAGCCACAGGTTGACAGCTCACCATACCACTCACTTGGAGCTTGAAAGCCGGTGAGAAATGTATTTCCAGTGTTGTGTTGATTCTAGGTTCTTTTTAACTTTTACAGTGGCATTGAAGAATAATTAGACTTTAGTAAACATCCCAGTTATATATCTGAGCCCTTCAAGAGCTCCAAATGATGAAAAAGGTGATTAAAATCGAAGCAATCCCAACAATACAAAGAAACGAAAGTTTCACGTTTCCGAATATAAAGGTATCTGGTTTATTATTTTACTGTGTGAGTGCAGCTCTGTCTTGACGTACATACCGTGGTGGAGAGAATGTGTCCTGGGGGGTGTTGGGGGGCTTGCCCCCCATCAACCCTCCCCTCGGGCAGTGCCCGAAGGGCACGCCAAGTCACGGCAATTCTTTTGATATAATAGGTTGGTTTATTGGTCAATATGTTTTTTTAGTGGGATTGGAACATGTGAATTCCAGTAGAGTTTTTGATTTCTGGCGTGTCAGCCCGTAAAATTTCAAAGATGGTGGTTACATCCGTAGAGTTTCATTAGCCAATTTTAAGTGTTTTTTGTACTGCATTTTTGATCATTATTATTCTTATTTAAGCTTGTTTTGCCCCCATAATTTCCCTGATATACTTCATGCCCTCCCCTGCTAACGGGAATATCAAATCAAGATCGTTGATGGAGAAATGGTACTCGATCTCCTGAACGATTCATTCGCAGAAGAAACAACGCCGAAAATCGATGTAATCATAGGATTTCATGCAGAAAAACATCAATTTTTTTCGACTTATTCTCTGGGAGGGTGCGTCACTCTCTGAAATTACCAATGGTGGCATCCATTTCACTCTATATCCGCACATTGCTATAAGTAACCTATTCTCAGAAAAGAAGCAACAACATAGAAAAATAGTGGCATGCACATCTGTCAGCATTTTCATAGCAGATACTTGTTTAAATAATTTTCTGGAATATATCCAGCAAACAGATCACAATAATTTCAGCATCATTGGATTCCTCTCACTGTTTAGTTTCCAAATATGTAGAAATTGTTGCATGGAAACCCCCAAACACCCAAATTCTTGGCCCCAATAGCTGGGGAGGGCATGAGAGATACCAAGGAAAGGTAGAGGTGAAACCGCGACGCGCGTAGAAGAGGAAAATTCTTTAGAGCGGGAAAAATAGAAGGGGATAGCGTATAGTTTAAGAACGGCCTTATAGTCACCAGCCTTCAAATTCAAAGTCGATGAGCTTGTTTACCTGCTAGGAAAACACGACACTGACACGACGCAAACCGTGTATCATTACCGCTTGTCAAAAGATATTTGGCTAATTATCTGTGTCTGCTGGTACGCATTTATACTTTAAAGTTTTTAGTAATGTTATTATACTTCAATTGCTATTTTTATATTTTATATACCCTCATATCGAATCCTGCGCATCGAGTGTTTCACACTTTCTTGCGCCAGCCACAGGTTGACAGCTCAAACCGCTCATTTCGAGATTGAAAGCCGGTGAGAAATGTTGCGTTTCCAGTGTTGTGTTGATTCTGGGTTCTTTTTTAAGACCTTTACAGTGGCATCGAAGAATAATTCGACTTCAGTAACATCCCAGTTTTATATCTGAGCCCATCAAGAGCTCCAAAGGACGAAAAAGGTGATTAAAATCGAAGCAATACCAACAGTACAAAGAAACGAAAGTTTCACGTTTCCGGATATAAAGGTATTTGGTTTATTATTTTACGGTGTGAATGCAGCTCTCTTGCCGTACATACCGTGGTGGAGAGAATGTGTCCCGGGGGGTGTTGGGGGGCTTGCCCCCCATCAACCCTCCCCTCGGGCAGTGCCCGAAGGGCACGCCTAGTCACGGCAATTTATATTGATATTTAGGTTGGTTGGTTTATTGGTCAATACGTTTTTGGGGGTTGGAACGTGTGAATTCCGTAGAGTTTTTTTTCGAAATGTGGGTTGGGTTCCCGTAGAGTTTTTATTTATTTCGCGTCAGTCCGTAAACTTTCAAAGATGGGGTTACATCCGTAGAGTTTCATTGGCCGATTTTAAGCGCTTTTGTGGCTAGTTTTACGCATTTTTGATCGTTATTCTTCTTATTTAAGCTTGTTTTACCCCATAATTTCCCTGATATACTTCATGCCCTCCCCTACTAACGGGACTAGCAAATCAAGATCGTCGATGGAGAAATGGTACTCGATCTCCTGAACGATTCATTCGCAAAAGAAACAACGCCGAAAATCAATGAAATCATAGGATTTCATGCAGAAAAACATTTTTTTTCACTTAGTCTCTGCGAGGGTGGTCGCGGTCTTCAACAATTACCAAATATGTAGAAATTGTTGCATGGAAACCCCCAAACACCCAAATTCTTGGCCCCAATAGCTGGGGAGGGCATGAGAGATACCAAGGAAATTGTGGGGTAAAATGTAAATAAGACACAGAATCAGTCACTATATTGTCTGATGTAGGGGCTGTGCCCCCTGCAAGCCACCCAACCTCTGCCCTGGAAAAAGAATCCTCCATGTAGTAACACAAGAGAGAGCGTCAGATAAACTTCATGGAGGATTCTTTGTTTTCCTGAGTGGGGGTTGGGTAGCAGAGCCCCCCCCCCCATAAGGGTGCTGCAGCAGGCATAGCCTCCTGCATTAGACAATATAGTGTGATTCTGTATCTATCATTTACATTTTATAATATTCCTGGTCACCTTTCATGCCCTCCCCTGCTATCGGGGCCAAGAATGTGGGGTTGAGAGGGGCATCCGCACAATAAAATATACATAACTGCATTGTAGACTGTGAACGGAAATCCAATGATACTGAAAACATTGTGACTCGTTTGGCGGACGTATTCCACAATGTTACCCCTGCTTATTCCAACAGAAAAACCATAATAATCAATATCACTAAAGGGCAAGCCACATTCAACCTAAAGGCAACTAATAAGGTTTCGATAATGTAGCAAACCACCAGCAGACACATGCTATAAAAAAAACTATCTCAGAAATACGACACTAGTCTATTAAAGACAAGACAATAAAATGAACAAAAGTGTTTTCCCAGGTGTGGGGCACAGACGATCTTTATTCAACAGACTGTGAACTACGAAAGAAGTCTCGCCATACCCTTAAATCTTTTAAGACTTAACCACAGTTAGCGCATCAAGAACACATCTTCGGCAAAACAAAACAAAACAAAAAAATGTTTGTGATTTCGAAGAATTGAGGTCGTTTCGAAAGGCAAGTTGCCGGTTTCTCGATTTGTGTCTAATCCCATTGGTTCTCCCAAACTTTCTACAACCAAAACGATATACCAGTTTATTAGCTTACCGTCATGGGCTGCGCCGCCTCCACTAGCAGAGGCATTGCGGAGAGTGGTGGAAATATAGCGACGAGCGAGAGTGGTGAGAGAGGCGGCCATTTTCGTTGCGATCAGCTGGTGGAGTGAGGCAAGGCCAGAGGCGGAATCAAGCCAGATCTCCGGTCTACCTAAATATAGCTCTTAAAAATCGTATTGTGAGATTTGATTATATTTTAGATTTCTTATAATTTTATTTTCAATTTTTTGTCTTTAAAATATCAAAATATTTTTTAATGAGGGTTTTTAATATTGACCAATAAAAGAATCTCCTTTGATGTCAGCAAAATACGCAATCACGTACACAATAAAATTGATATGAAACAAGTATCAGAATATACACACATATAGATATAAGAGCATAGTTATATATATGGTATGTTTTTCTATACAGAAATAGTCAATATGTCTCAAAGTTAATAATTTTAGGTACAACTAAATGTTTGAGTTAACCCTTATCAACTTTACAACTACATTTTCTTTGACTATCTCCATGATGTCAATTTTCTATCACGTAAACTAAGGACTATAAAATA
The DNA here is from genome assembly GCF_003789085.1 of Penaeus vannamei. Classification (NCBI taxonomy): domain Eukaryota; kingdom Metazoa; phylum Arthropoda; class Malacostraca; order Decapoda; family Penaeidae; genus Penaeus; species Penaeus vannamei. The sequence goes on from NW_020872515.1 coordinate 563,629, forward strand.
GATTATTTGTGAATTATTCGTTTTTTTCGGGTTAATGTCTGAGACATATCCAAGTTTCATATGGATCAATGTAAGGAGTTTAGTTTAGTTTTGGTGTTACCTGCTGTTCAATGTTAATTAATATTTATGCTATATTGAGATGTTTCGACATTATATGAATATGAGAGGCACTTTAATCTAGCCTTAATGCAAACAGAGTACGTAAAGCAGTCTTGAGATACTCTAAATAACGAGTAGTATTTTTAAGATATGATACGTTAACACATAGTTATGCTGCTCATTCATTACCCTTTTCTTTACAGAGAGAAAATTCCCTGTATGCAGATCGTCGTTAGTGCGTATAATATGGCAGTACAGATTAGGAGTCGTGTAAGATCTCGCCACTTTGAACTAGTGCCCAAAATTGTGTGATAGAAAATGGTTTATCGGGACCAGTTGTATGTGAGGAATAACTGTTCTATTTACGCATCCTCAGCATTGCATTTGTCAAAGAACAAGAAAAATGGTATACTTCATCTTGGTGTAACATGTATTACTATAAAAAAAAATTGGCTTCATGTCCACATCCCTTAAAGATCCATTATTCGGTTATGTTTGGCAAAACTTTGGTTTGACGCTCATTCAGCTACAATGCATTGCTTATTGATTTATAACCATAGAGTATTTTGGAATTCAGCAACTGAAAATCTACAGAGAATTTTTCTGTTCAAGTTGACTTAAAATCACCTTTATCTAAATGCATTTCATCGACCTTTTAGCTTTTTCTTTAAATTCTTCGTTATTTCTGCTAACTCGAATGACATTTTTGCCAGTGACCTTACGTGCATAAATGCTTGTCTTTTATAGGCCACACCATTTTTTGACCTCTGTGACGTGGTTCGTAAGGTTTCCCATGTCAACTATATCACTTGGGTATATACTGTGTTCCATTATATTTCTTGTATTGTGAGTGTGGTTGTAGTGGTATTACGAAGACAAACAAACAGGAGATTTGAAGCTGTGACACAGAGAAGGTGAAAGATAATGATGATAATGATGGCAGTAACAGTAAAAGGTTTAAAATGATGATGATGATAAGATTTATGTTATTATTAAAATTATATTATTTTATAATGATTATATTAAAATTATGATTATATTAGATTATTATTATATTAAGTATAATTATATTAATTTATTATTATATTAAGTATAATTATATTAGATTCGTATTATTATATTATATATTATATTATATTATATTATTTATTATATTATATTATATTATATTATATTATATTATATATTATGTTATTATATAATTCATATATATATTATATCATATTACAGTATATTATATTGTATTATAATATAATATGATATAATTATAATTATAACAATATTATTTCATTATAATCTATGATAATATCATCATTGTTGTATAATAACAAAAATGATGATATTATCATAAACACTATTATTGTTGTTGTTGTTGTTATCGTTATTGTTTTTATTACTGTTATCATTGTACTACTCTTGTGACTATCATTATCATTACTATTATTATCATCATGATTATTGTTATTTTTATCATCATTATCATCACTCTCATCATCATCATTATTATTATTATCAGTATTATAATTATCATCATCATCATCGTCGTCATTGTTATCATTATTATCACTATCATTATTATTATTATTATTATCATTATTATTATTATTGTTATTATTGTTGCTGTTGTTGTTATTATTATTATCATTATCATTGTTATTAATATTATTGTTATTATCATCATTATTATTATTTTCATTATCATCGTTACTGTTGTTTTTATTATCATTATTACCGTCACCCTCATCATCATCGTCATTGTCATTATTATTATTATTATTATTATTATTATTATTATTATTATTATTATTATTATTATTATTATTATTATTACTATCATCATCATTTGTTTTAACATTATCATTGGTAGTAGTAAAAGTAGTCTCATTATTGCTTTATTATCATCATGATTAATCTGATTATCCTTATTATTATCTCTATTATTAGTAGTAGTATTACTAATATTATCATAATTATCATCATTATCACTATCATTATTATTATCATTATTATTAGTGTTATTAACATCATCATCAATTTCATCATTATCATTTTTCTATTATCATTATTATAATCATTGTAATTATCGTTATTATAGTTATAATTATAAACATTGCTACTACTGCTTTCATGTATATGTATATGTTTTTATATATGTATCTATGTTTAAGTGTGTATGTGTGCATAGTAATGTAATGTATGCATGTGTTCATGTACGTAGGTATGTTTGTATATGTGATTTTGTGCGAATATATATAGATATAATCTTGTGCAATATAGTTTTCTCGTCTCTTTTATGAATGTTGTTATCAATTATTACGATATAATCATATTTACTAGTCTGTTCTTTGCTATATATATTATGCTGTATATTTTTGCCTTGATTAATGGAATTGTCTCCAACCCAACTGTGAGGGGAATAATATTAGACTAAACACTGTAAATACACATTCATTCCCAAACAAGCTGCTTCCTTAAGAGAACTTTTGTTATTAGGAGGCTCAACCATTCAATTTTCATTTGTATATGTCAAATTATATATGTGTATTTTGGCTAAATAACGTTACTAATATCAATATCATCTGTTAGTTCCACAATTATATTGGTAATTAGGTTAGTGTCAATATTTTTTCCTGATACTGTATTTATTACTTTTTACTGAACACATGGAAGTAATACAAAAAGAAAACGAAAAAGTGATATTAGCAGTCTTTCAACATTCATCTACTTAATATCTTTTTATTTCGAGAAAGCGTGAATAGTCATTTCGTCAGAGTTAATTTACTGTCGCTTCCAATTATGAATGTTCTCACTTACACTGAGCTATTTTTAACAAACATTAATCGAGGGCGGCCATTTTCATCCGGGCTCTCTCGGTCTTAGTTAATTGCAAAACTTTTATGTCTCTCTTTCCCATTATTACTCTTATTGTTGTTATTCTTTATCGCCTGTTTTACTATTATTATTTTGAGAAGGGAAGAATAATACAAAACCTAATTATGAGATTCCATTTGTATTTGATGGTATGGTACAATGCATGTTTGTTATTTACAATGTAGATATATGGCACGTGTGATGATATAATGGCGAGAATATCATGGCATAACGTCAACATCGAGCTCAGCAATACATGAACATAACGTAACGTAGAAGAACACCGACAAATGCCCCGTCACCACATGGTGGGACTGTAACACGTGGCGGTTGAGTTCCACCAGGAGTCGAGCGTGACGATGCTGGGCGCGGACTGCTGCTGGTGGAGGCGGGAGCAGAGGTGACACCAAGGCGTGGGCCAGCGCACTCGCCAGAACCGCCGCCACTGCAGGTGCCTCAGGTAAGCCGTGGGGTGGTTGCCCAGGTAAACGAGGTATTTGGCGAGGTGCATGGCGCTCTTGAACTTCGACGCGTTGATGAAGGAGCCGAAGGGGAGGAAGTCCTCGTATCTGGCGCCACCGTAGACGACGGGCACCATTCCGTGCTCCAGAGGACGCCACAGCTTCTCCGTGACGTAGTCGTCGCAAAGGGCGTTTTCAAAAGAGAGGTAAAAGAGGTGCGACGAAGCCAGCCACCGGTAGCAATATGTGTCCATGTGATTCCTCCCGCATGAAAGCTCTCCACACTTGCCGATGGTCGTGACGCTGATGTGCTTCTGGAGGGCCGCCACCAAGTTCTCCCTGCGCGAGTCCGTTGGGCAGTGACTAGCCATCCACGCCGCGAGTTTCGTACGGCTCGCCTTGGCAATTTCCTCCTGAGTGAAAAATGCGTGCCACGGCAAGTCTTCTGACTCTGCTCCCGAGCTATTTCTATCCTCTGTTGCGTTTATCGCGTCTTTCTTGTCAAGGCGATCGCCAGGAGGGTCGTATTGTTTCTTAGGCTTACCTTCAGTCCCATTAGAATGACCGAAATAGCCATTTAAGGTTGAATCGT
>NW_020872515.1:582651-592651 GCF_003789085.1 Penaeus vannamei
ACCCGAAGATGGAATCGAGGACGATTCCGAAACTGTTGTCTCACTTTCATCAATAAATCTAGTTTGTGCATTGTGGGTTTTTCTACCATGTATATATATATATATATATATATATATATATATATATATATATATATAATATATATATATATATACATGTGTGTGTGTTTGTGTAACGTTTCTTTATGGCATTAATTTTAGTCAAAAGTAAAAGAAAAGTGGAAGAAAACAAAGCAGTTTGAAAAAGAAGGAAAAAAGCAAAGAATTCGTGCTCGAGTGCCTAGTGACAAATACACACACACACACACACACACACACACACACACACACACACACACACACACACATATATATATATATATATATATATATATATATATATATATATATATATATATATATATAAATGCAATGAAAAACACAATACCCGAAGATGGAATCGAGGACGATTCCGAAACTGTTGTCTCACTTTCATCAATAAATCTAGTTTGTGCATTGTGGGTTTTTCTTCCATATATATTATATATATATATATATATATATATATATATATATATGTGTGTGGTGTGTGGTGTGTGTGTGTGTGTGTGTGTGTGTGTGTGTGTGTGTGTGTGTGTGTGTGTGTGTGTGTGTGTGTGTGTATGTATGTATGTATAACGTTTCTTTATGGCTTTAAATAGTCAAATGCAAAAGCAAATTGGGAGAAAACAAAGCGCAGTTAGAAACAGAAGGAAAAAAACAAAAGAACTCGTGCTCGAGTGCCCAGTGACAAGGTTAACCGAGACGCATGAAACAATAAACCGTTGTGGTTCAGGTTCTTTTTTAACTGGTTCACAACGTTCATTCTGGCTAATTTGGAATGAAATGTGAATGAGAATATATAATTGTATAATACAAAACACCTAGTTACATGAAATTACTTGTATTGTATGCAATTGTACTTACATATAATTGCTTATTGCATTGTGGAACTTTCTTTTCAATCTATGTTGTTTTCCCTTTCTAAATGGACCACAGTCATGGCACCAGGAATATCGGATTGTATAGCTAGCTGGCTGTTATGTTCTTTTTCTTCTTTTATAGGGTTTTAGACTCCCTTTCTCGCCATAATTCACTCTTCAGAAGATGAAAATCAGTACAATGTGTTTTCAAATTTTAGCATCCTGTTAATTTTGTACCAGAATGGCATCTGATGGTTTGTTATGTTCGACAAGTTCTTCTTGTACTGTGCGTTCCATTCGTAAATATGATTAGATGATTTAACATTACGCGAGCTGGATTTCATCAGATTTACGAACCACCGTTGTATGGAGGCTAAGAAGCAGTTATGGCGTTTGGGTAGTTTTCCATGAACTTTTGAATTATTTGGATATCATCATCACCTTCGACGCAGATATTGAGTTCGGTTTTGTGAGACTGTCGAGATGGTTTCGTGGTTTGAGCCTTGTGGTTGCTGCTTTTTGGATTGTGCATTTGCGCTATATATTATTTGCGATGTTTATACGGTATAGGCCTATGGTGTTTACTTTTACCTATGCGGTTTTATCCCAGGCCCGTGTACTGTAGTCCTATTAATATACGCGGTTGTAACAAGACATGTTACTAAGAGACTAGATGTAGGTGCTTGTCCTTTTTTATCCTAAATGTAGGAAATTTATGCAAGGACTATGCATTTTATAATCTGTTGGACTACAACTACATGATTGAAAATAAAAGAGAACCTATTTTCTAGTTATTTTAAACTGCAGCTCAATGGAGAAAATAAATTCTCAGGATCATCAGCTGTTTTTCCGTGTCTAATAACAACTGTTATCGTAAATACATGCTTGCCTTAAAAAAATCATCTATTGTTTTGATAATCAAATACTATAGATTAGATACCACCCCAAAAAACGCCTTATCTTTTATATACTTATACTTACCACACTTTATACATTATCTTATATATACTTTTATTTACTAATACTTCAAAGGGTATCAAAGAACTCGAAATATGTCAGTAATGAATACTGTTAGATTTTCTGTTCTTCTTTCTTGATCTTAGAACAATTTACTGAATATAATTTTCTGATCTTTGTTTAATCAGAATTCATTGGTGTAGTATAGGTGGAATCAGTTTCACAAACAATCATTAGTATTGTTAGTTATTTGTATTTGCAATCTATCATCGTTTATTATCATTATCCTTATTATCATTAGTATCATTATAATTAGTCATGATAAATATTATCGTTGTTGTTATTGTTAAAATAATAAATATTATTATTGTCATTATTATTGTTATTTTTAATACTACAATTTATATTACTGTATTATATTAGTATTGTTGTTATTATTATTATTGTTGTTGTTACATTATTTTCTGTTTTTTATTTTACTTTTTTCTTACATATAACTCTCATTTGGCATGACACAGAGTCGCTATCTATAATTCAAGATTAACCTCTCCAATCTGTCCATTACTAATTGGAAATAATTTGATAAGAAGAATTACTTATATAAAGCCACGAGCGCTGGTATGTTAGCTGCCTAGGAAACCATTCAGCAATTAATGTATAGATGCATATTTCTTAAAGCAAACCTAATGTATACTCTTTTCCCTTTGGTGTTTTACAGGAGGTAAAAAATGTGGGATATTATGCGTTTGTTTACACCAGGATTACCACCATTACCGCAAAGGATACGAAGCCGACGCTAGACCTATAATTTCTGCATATCGTGATGGAAGAATTTATACAAAATCGTAATACATGTGAATCGATTTGTAAAATTTAACTAAAGTGCAGGACATTGTTATGGTTAATAAATAAGTCATATCTTAATCCGGTCTAAGGATTTATTACTTTCAACATTCAAATACTTTTAGGTTAGGTTCCAGCGCTTCGAAAAACTTTAATCTTATATATATTTATACTTCCCACATTGTATGCATTATGTTATATATACTTATATTCACTGATATCACAACTTTACGGGCCTTAAAGGAGTCCTTATTATATATTATATTATTGTTGTTCCGTGCGCTAATTGTATATATGTTGTTCAAGTGTATTTCTGTGAATGTGTATCCGATGTTAAGAGATTCAGTGATAAAGCATTTGAACCAGATTTTTTTCAATATGCTTATTTAATTCATTGGTTCTAAGTGAAATGCTGGCTCGTGAAGGGTTAAAAAATTTCATTCATCATTACTTAGCTTTCGTTCCTGAGTACTACAGACGCAGCTTAAACGACACAATGTGGTAACACAATTAGTAAAGCTACAAACATTATTATATCAAGAGAAAGAATATCCTAACACCTACAGAAGCAACCTGTACGTAATAATTACCGTAACCCTATTAGTAGAATCATTATTCAATATGATTGAGGAATAGGTATATATCAAGTGTATTTCTAAAAGTGAATGTGTATCCGATGTTAAGAGATTCAGTGATAAAAGGCATTTGAACCAGATTTTTTTTCAATATGCTTATTTAATTAATTGGTTCTAAGTGAAATGCTGGCGTGAAGGGTCATCCATCATTACTTAGCAAACCTGAGTACAGACGCAGCTTAAACGACACAATGTGGTAACACAATTAGTAAAGCTACAAACATTATTATATCAAGAGAAAGAATATCCTAACACCTACAGAAGCAACCTGTACGTAATAATTACCGTAACCCTATTAGTAGAATCATTATTCAATATGATTCCAAAACAAAGAATATTCAAGTGCCGTAATGAATATTTTAATTCTTTTATTCGGATTCACCTTTTAGAGATGTGGTTCTAATAAAATAAGTTCATAATTTATTGGGCTACGCAAGGCAGTTGCAAGCTAGCGAGTCCTTCACCCCAAGAACTTACTGAGCAGAGGAAAAGTGAAATCTGGGAGGTGTGAAAGTCACATGACAAAAGTAATTTTACGAAATCTACCTCAGAATCCAGAGTATCATCATATCTAATATATTTCCAAGTGTGGGTTAGTACATGGGTGTCTTTGTGCGCGTGTGTGTGTGTGTTTGTTTGTCAGTGTGTGAGTGCGTGTGCTTATCTGGTATGTCTACCACTGACGCAAGAACACAACTTCCAAATGTTTCGTGAAATAACGCGAAACTTACTTCCTCCGTGAATGGCATAGCCCACCATCCCGTCTCACTGCAGATGCCAAAAATCGCAAAACTGAAATATCGAGTGGAATACAACACATGCCCTACAGAAAAGAGAAGTTGGGACAGACTGCGACCGTTTGAAGCGATGACAACATACCGCGTCTGGGAAACAGTTGTTCTCACGGCGGGTTTGCACACTCGCTCGCAACACACATCTCGGTCTGCAGATTCTCCCGAGATTTTATATTCACGTGTGTGACAATATCTGTATGTGTTTATATTAGTATACATATGAATAAGTAACATAGATAGATTAGTAATAGATGGATATATCAATAGACACATATGCGTGTGTGTGTGTGATTACGTTGAATATAAGTAAAAAAGAGCGAGAAATTATAAAACAGTTAAAGGGAAAAAGTAACTTAGAGATGGCAAAGTTTCCGTTTTAATTCTGACGGATAATATACTACGCTGGTGTTATTAAAAAAAAAAAAATAGAGAAATTTACCATTCATCATGAAATATCACATGAATATTCCAAAAAAGTTTTTCTCATTATTATTATTATTACTAGTAGTAGTAGTAGTAGTAGTATTTTCTGAACCAAAATATGTTTTCCCCATTTCACTGCATAGAAACATTAGGAAGAAATTTTCAAAATAGTGATGTAAATTGTGTGTTATTTGAGATGCCAATTAAAGAATTAAGATACAGATTTAGACAAAAAGTAGCTACATCCCAGGCACAGATCAGATTTGATTAATGAGAGTTAATTAGATGAAGAAATGGTGGAGGTCAACTTGCTAATTAGATACGAAACAAAGAATACAAACTTAACTTGCAACACATTAAGACCAGCTGTGTACTGCGATTAGTAAGGTACAAATGAGTTTATTCTTTTTCAACACTTTTTTTTTATAACTTTAATTTAAAGATATTTTCTGGGGTGCGTTTGTGAGTTTGAAAATCAACATTTAAATTTTGCAGATAAATAGAAATGATGATAATGATAATAAAAATAATGATAATCATTATTATAGTAATAATCATAGCAATAATGATGATGATGATACAATAATAATGATAATAATAATATTATTATTATTAATCACTGCAGTCATTATCAATATCATTATCATTAAATATATAATCCATCATTATCATCATTATTGCCACTGTCATCATATGATTAAAATCAATTATCAGTATCTGATGGAGAGAGAGTATAAAGGTACAATACATGCAATACCTACTTCCCATGTGTGTCCACATCTAGACCACGTGTTGTGGCAGGGGCGCCATGTGCGTGCCCCACGCTCACTGCCCCTCGCTTCACCCACGCCTGTTTGCGCCCCTAGCGCCCCCTCTGGCCGGATAAAAGGGAGACCAATCTTGAACCTGTCTCACACCCTCAACGACCTTCTCAGTGACCGCTTCTGACCTGAGTTGCCCTCCGGCTCTCCAGCCGGGGGACCCACCCAGCGCCGTTCTTCATATATCGTTATTCTTGTGTATGTGTTGTAACTCTTAGTAATAAAGAGTTAAGCCACACCGTGTATCCCTGTACACCATAAAATAAGAGAGCGCTTAGATTATCTTATAAGTGGTCTATTCACAACAGCTGACGAAGGCAAGCTAAATGAAGGGGGGAAATCTGCAGCGTCGTCCCGCCTCAAAGGGTGCGAAGTTTCGATTGGCGCGCGTGACAGCGTGTCGGCGGCGACATTTGCGCGGCCCTGAATATACACGAATGTCACATCGAAATCGCCCAGGGATATCCTGATAACGTGCCCTACGACCACGGATCATTATTGAGCGATGTGAGCGGCATGTGGTCCGTGTGGACCATGACCTTGTACCCCTAGTATATATCTCGGAATACTTAAGAGCCCATACAATCGCTAACATTTCCCTATCGGTGACCGAGTAATTCTTCTCTGCACTAGTGAGAACCCTACTAGCAAACCCGACGGGACGCAAGTTCCCTTTGTGCTCCTGCATTAAGACTGCACCGAGCCCAACATTCGACGCGTCAGTATGAAGGATGAAGGGGAGGTCAAACTTCGGAAATGCAAGCACGGGAGCAAGCGATAAACAATTTTTCAGCTTTGTAAATGCCTTGACCTGCTCCTCGTCCCAGCGCCAGGGGACATCTTTCTTGAGGAGGTACGTCAGTGGTGCAGCGATCCTCCCATAATCCTTGATGAAAGGCCTATAAAACCCAGCTAACCCCAGGAATGACTTTACCTGTGTACATCAGAGGGAATGGGGAACATACTGACAGCTTTGACCTTGGCCTCGTTAGGGGCAATACCTGCAGCACTAATCGAGTGACCAAGGAAATCCAAGCGCGACTGGAAGAACTGGCATTTCGCCGGGTTAATTGTCAAACCCGCTTCCGAGAGTCGCTGAAAAACACTGCGCAAGCGCGCTTCGTGGTCCCTGATCGAAGGTGAACAAACCAAAAATATCGTCTAAGTAAGACTAGCACCTGATCATTCATAATTAACCCTGCAGGACGAGTGCCATAAGACGACTAAACGTCAAAGGGAGTTCCTGAGACCCATGGGTGATACAAGGAACTCAAAGTGACCCACATGCGTTGAAAATGCAGTGTACGGTCGGCTGTCCTCTGCCAGGGGGACCTGAAGGAAACCTTTCGCCAGATCAATTGAGGAGAAAATCTTACTGTCTCCACCAATGTCTTGCAAGAGTTGACGAAGGTTAGGAATAGGAAAAGGTGACGGAACAGTCACCTTGTTCAGACGCCGAAAATCACACACAGGACGAAAACCATGCTGACGCTTCGGTACTAGCAGCATCGGCGCTGACCACGGGCTGATCGAAGGCTGGATTAGTCCTTGCTGCAGCATCACGTACTCTATCAGAATCTGACGCCTACTGTGCGGGATTTTGTATGCCGGAATGTACACAGGTTTAGCTCCAGGCTCTAGAGTGATAGAGTGTTCAACCATATGAGTTCTGCCTAATGGACGGTCCTTGGTCGGTAAAATGTCGGGGAATTGATTTAGTAATTTACTGAGGATCTCCTTACCCTCGCTAAACGCGAATGGTCCTGCATAGCCTTTGCTAATGCTGCTGCAGCGAACGGGTCAGCTGAATCGGCGGAATGAGAAGAAACAGCGCCAGAGAAAACTGACGCTGGAAGCTCAAATTCAGCAATCGGAAGATCCGTAATCTCACAATCAATTAACCTAACACCACTATCTATAGACAAAGGGGCGGGTGTTAAGTTCATTACATGGACTTGTGTACTTCCATCCCGCAAGGTATACAGAGAGGGAAGAATTTTCGGGGAGGACCAAGAATGTACCATTATTACTTGCCGAGGAGGTCACATTAATCAGAACATCATGAAAAGGTGGTATCTCTACAGACTCCCGCGCGACTAAGTACGCCAAACCATCGCTGTCAACCCACGTGTTATGTTTTGATGAACGAGGTGATGTGGTGGCGATGTTCGTGCGTGAATTGTCTGTAGCATGCTGAGCAGAAGGAATGTCAGGATAGACAGAGTGAGGTCTAGACTGAAGAGTAGAGGTCACAGTAAGTGAGGGAGGTGGAGGAGAGACAGGGGGAGGCGATAGTCGCGGAGGAGGGACAGGAGAGGGAGGAGGAGGGGTCAGAGAGGTCAGAGGGAGAAGGAGGGGAGGAGAGTGATGTGTCCGTGAGCGTTGTCATGTTGGATGGATGACTGAATCCGCGAGACGTGTTGACATTTGTGTTAGATGCGGAATCAAGCATGCTAGGATGAAAAGGGTCCGGATGCTTCCAGATGGAACTCGGTTCACTCAGCTTATAAACCTGGCCGTTAATTATCCACCTCATCTGCTGCGGTCGCATAAACCATACCAGAACATATAGAAAATCATGGCCAAGAAGCAAGTGGCCGGGGAAACTATGGTAAACCTTGACTACGACGAACTGATGAGGGAATTTGATGTGCTACATACGTAGTCCCAACTACACCCAAGGTCTATATAAGTACTTATATAGACCTTGACTTCACCTAGACTAGAGCCTGTCACGCCTCTAATCAACATAAGAGCATCGACGCTGTGCCAAATACCTCAGACGAAGAGCTGAAATTCCAGCCTTTAAATATCGTTCACTTCACGAAGCTCGAGCGCAAGACCTTCGCTGAATCACCCGGAGATTGAAGAAAACGCTAGTGCGGGGTAGGTGCCCTAAGAAGCTTCAGCAGGATAAGAAGGAGGCACCCTCTGTGACTTCTTGGGATATTAATTTAGGTACACACCAGCACCACTAGCAACACGAAGATTTCGGGCCGAGAAGATGACGGCAACTACACCCCGGAGACCATAACGTGATTCCCCTCGCGGCACTGGCTGAAAACCTGTCCGTTTTTGCTCTTCCTCTACAAACAGGTGAATCCACCTCTCTTGTCTTTGTTGTGCTCGCCCCTTTGTTAAAGGAACTTGCTGCGGTGATGAACTATGGTATTAGATGAGATCTGTGCAACAACTGAATGTGGAATCTCAGGCGTGCACCTGGCACTCAGGGCAACAAGGCATGTGGCCGTGCCTGTTTAGCATGTACTCTGTGCGGATCACGGGCTTTTCGCAGCTTGAGAGGGAAGAAGATTCGACACACAAGACGGTATATCAGACTCTTCTCTAGGAGGTGCCCATTCGCACGTACACCTGCCAGATTGTCGCGGTATTGACTCTCATTCAGATTTTTGTCAGATACTCTTTTTCTTCTTTTCGGGCTCTTCACCTGGCAAACTAGACACTTTCGGTGGATGGGAACAAGAAGAAGACTATTCTCCATAGAAAGATGCTGTTAGCGTGAGCCAGATGTGAGCCGTCTACTTGCTGGCGCACCTAATAAACTACGCTTGAGGTTAGCTTCAGTTGGGTGGGAATTCACGGGGGGTTTCCAACGCGGAGCAGATGCGCCTCTCGCTCGAGACGCCTGCCTTGTCGGCAGTCTCACACCGGCCGTGGGGCCACGGCCGCCCCAAGCGCCGTGATCTACTTCTCCTTAATGGTTCAAGTAATACTCCCCTCTTACCTTGCTATATACGCCTGTATGTGGCACTACACTTACTTGGCACTACGCGATACATCGTGCGACAGATATCCCCAACCTATATTCCTCGACTAGGCTGTGTTCGATTTACCTCGCACGGTAGACTGAAGTTTAAACTCAGGATTTCGGAAGAGACGCCTTATCCACTTAATCACAAACCTCGTTCGCGGCCCACAGCCAGGAGAACAGCTGACAAAGCCACGCTTTCGCACAATGACTCGATAAGTCACGGCGGAGATATTTGCCGATGACGCCTCGTGTGAGTTTTAACGTACATTGTGTCCGTATCCATCGCTGACGCAATCTGAGCTTCGTTTGAATTCGTGACTGGTTGGCCCATTTGTCATGTAATCTATATCCCTATAACTTGTTTTTATTAGTTTTGTTTTTGTTATGATAAGTATTCATACTCTTTGGAAATAGGATATTATATGCGTTTTTGTATCTCTAAATAACTCTTCTACGGAGTTCCTGGATAACTTCGTTATATATTGATTGAGTCTATATCCGGTCTTGCCTCGAAAAATGTAGACCATGAACATACTCTTCTCATATTTCCGCCCAATAGGTTTTCTGATCCTCTAGGCAGATGATTGAACGGTCAAGTCGCCTCCAGCCACACATCCGTTGGATATTCGATGGATTGACACGCCGCAGTCCTGCCGCCACGGAGAGCACGATGTAGATGCAAAAATGCTCAAGCACTCTCGCTCTATATGATATCCTTTCGCCCTGAATGAGATTACTTGTCGCTCTCGAGCTTCCTCAACATCAGCTAAAGTTGAGTATGCGTCACCCTCCAGAAACGTTAGACTTGCCAGAG
>NW_020872515.1:597651-600151 GCF_003789085.1 Penaeus vannamei
AAGGGACACGAGAAGAACGGAGAAGGGAGGGAATAGAAACGAGGGGAGAAAGAGAGGGGAAGAGGGGAGAGGGAAGGAAGAGTGAGAAAGAGGGAGAGGGGAGGAAGAGAGGATAAGAGAGGGGAGGGAAGGAAGAAACGGGAAGGAAAAAGATAAAGAGAGAGGAAGAGAGGAAGAGAGAGGATGAAAAGGGAAGGAAAGAGAGGAAGAGAAACGAAAAGAGAGGAAGAGAGGGGGAGAGGGGGGAGGAGAGAGAGGGTGATGGAGCCGAAGGTCATCGGCTCGAAACCTCCCATACTTTATCCCTCTCTACTACTTTTTCTTTCTTTCTTTTATCGCGTATCTCTCGTGTTCTCTCTCTTCTTTTCTTCTTCTTCTCTAAATCTTATCCTTCCAAGTTTCTCTTCGTTTCCCGTTTCCTTTTCCGGAGGTTCTTCCTTTCCTGCTTTCCCTGATTCAATACACCTAGTATAGACAGACAGAGATTAGAGAATCAGAGATTAGATAGCTAGACAGATATATATAGAGACAGACAGAGATAGACAGAGACAGATAGACAGGTAGATACACAGAATCACAAAGACAGACAGAAACACGCAAACAGAGATAGACAAACAGATACACAGAGATAGACAGACAGATACACAGAGATAGGCAGGGAAAAATAGATAGACAGATATATATAGAGACAGACAGAGATAGACAGAGACAGACAGACAGGTAGATACACAGAATCACAAAGACAGACAGAAACACGCAAACAGAGATAGACAAACAGATACACAGAAATAGACAGACAGATACACAGAGACAGGCAGACAAAGATAGGGAGACAGATATATAGAGACAGAGACAGACAGACAAATGCAGAGAGAGACAGAGAGAGACAAACAAGCAGGCAGATACACAGAGACATATAGGCAAAGATAGACAGACAGAAAGACAGACAGACAGAAGGAGAGGTGAGAGAGAAGAAAGAGAAAGAGAGGAAGAAAAAGAAAAAAGAGGACGAGAGGGAGCAGGAGAAGAAGAAGAGGCAGAAGAAGAAAATAAGTTCAAGTGGTTGAGGTGTAGAAAATAGGTCGGGGTAGAGAGGGCGTAGGGAAGACTCTTTGCAATCTCCTTTATTAGAATGATTGGAAGTGATCATTGGTTTTGCGTTGCTTATTATTTACGTCAGTGTACGTGTAAGTACGGGTTGCGTGTATGTTTATCAAGACACACACACACACACACACACGCGCGCGCACAAACTGACACACCCACACACACGTAAATTAACACACACGCGCGCGCACACACACACCACACACACACACACACACACACACACACACACACACACACACACACACACACACACACACACACACACACACACACACACACACAAACACATACACACGTGCTATTCGTGCACATGCGCGTGTAAGTAAATATGCAATAGTATAGTTATAAAAAGATGTACTTAGCTCATGCTGTTCATATGATTCTGCGATTACACTGAACAACTGAACACAAACATTTGATATTCTGCAAGCATACTATGTTGATTCTTTTGCCCTCTTCAAAACGTTAGCAAGCAAATGTTGCCAAGTCGGGCGACACCCAAGCTCAAGGTCATGTTGTTGTTTTTGAAATAACGGTTTAAATCCGCGTTTTCAAAGTATGGCGCGGGAATTTACGTCACGTTGAGGGCAGGAATTTGCAAATAGCACAAATTTGTGACTTCGCGACTTATTGACATTATATAGGATGGGGTGAATGTATTTTGGAGAATTACTAAATCATAGCGTTAACGGATAAGAATATCTAAGAGCAATATAAAGCAAAGAAATACATATTAAGATAATTTTGTCTGTGGGTTGAAATTTATCGTTGCTCTTATTAAATGCGTGAGTGGGTGTGCGTATAGAGGAAAGCCGTGCACATGCGGAAAAAATGCACATGGAAGTATAATCTTGCAATTGCTGAGAATAACGACATATTAAGAGTTTCTACCAACGGCGAGCTCTTCCGCTAATGGGTGGATGAAAAAAGTTATACTGCCGGTTTACTGTATTTGTAATAACGTTATTCATATTCTATTTATTTCATATCTCCTCTTTTTATGTATTCAGTTCACAGCTTAAGTGAATTGGCAGAGCAGAGTACGAAACAGTTAAGAGCAAAAGCAAATAGGCGGAGTACTAATATGGAATAACAATATGGCATAATTGTCTCCAAAATGATCGTTAGAGAGTGTAAAGCACATACGAATACACACAGACACACAAACATACAAACGTGGATGGGGATGTTTCTGTTTGAATGTATATGTAAAAGTCGAAATATGCAAAATATACGCGTACGATATGAAATACGATTAATAATGCAAGTGCCTGAGAACACATATGCATATAAACACACGGACTCCCTCTAGAAACGAGCCCGACTTTTACGGGGAGAGTTAAGCGAATCAATAATAAAAAAAAAAAGAGAAGAAAAAAAAACTACGCAC
>NW_020872515.1:605151-607728 GCF_003789085.1 Penaeus vannamei
CGTCCATGATCAAGAATTGTATATTAAATGAAGTGAATATGATATACGGGATATCTCTTGCTTATAAATTTTGTTGTTAATCATTGTTGGATATATAATTTGAGAAAACTTGGTCTGTATAACTAAAGAGATGATTCCATAGTGCATCAGGTCGCGCGTTGTACCTGAGTAACATACCTGCTTCCATGAAATCCATTCTTTATTTTGGTCATTCTCTTTGTTTATTTTGTTCCTGCCTCTCGTTTTCTTTGTTCTTTTACATTCCCCCTTCCATTACCCTGACCGGCCCCCCTTCCCCTTCCCCTTCCTATTGTCCCTGGCTCACTTCCTCTCCTCTGTCCCTGACTCACGGCTCCCTCTCGCCACTCTCGTCTCTCTGCCTTGTTTTTTTCTCTCTCTCTCGAATTTGCACATTTTCTCCCCTCTCCCCCTCGCTCTGGTAATTCTCATCCCCGCAGCAGCTAACGTTCTTATCACCGGATCCATCTGTTCGAGCCGCCATTAGAAGGACGATTATACTCCCGGGAAAAGGCGGAGAGAAAAGAGACATCCGGCATTAATTAGTCCGTTCGTTGCTCCTTCGAGAAAAGGTCGCGCGGCGCTTAACGGTAAGGCACTCTGGCGTCACGGTGCAGCGTCACGTCCATCTCTCGCATTATTGATTGGAGAAAGTTTTAGGCCTAAATGGAGGCTCGGTCGGGAGGTCGATTGCAAGCAGGTGATATCTCTCTCTCTCGTCTCTCTCTCTCTCTCTCTTCTCTCTCTCTCTCTCTCTCTCTCTCTCTCTCTCTCTCTCTCTCTTCTCTCTCTCTCTCTCTCCTCCCTCCTCTTCTCTCTTCTCTCTCCCTCTCTCTTCTCTCTCTCTCTCTCTCTCTCTCTTCTCTCTCTTCTCTCTCTCCTCTCTCTCGTTATCTCAGTCTCTCTTCTCCCTCTCTCTCTCCTCTGCCTCTCCTGCGCGTCCTCTGTTCTCTCCCCCTCTCTTCTCTGCTGTCTCTCCCCCCCCTCTCTCTTCTCTCTTTCTCTTCTCTCTCTTCTTCTGCTCCTCTCTCTCTCTCTCTCCTCTGCTCTTCTGTTTTTCTCCTGCTCTCTCGTCTGGCTCCGTCGGGCCCTCTCTCCTGCCTCTCTCTCTCTCTTCCTCTCTCTCTCTCTCTCTCTCTCTCCTCTTCTCTTCTCTCTCCTCTCTCTCTCTCCTCTCTCCCTCTCTCGCCTCTTCGTGTCGTGCCCCCCTCTCTTCTCTCTCTGCTTGTCTCTCCCCCCCCTCTCTCGCTCTCTCTTTTCTCTCTCTTCGTCTCTCTCTCCTCTCTTCGGCTCTGCGTCCTCTCTCTGTCCCTCTCTCTCCTCTCCTTCTCTCTCTCTCTCTTCCTTCTCTCCCCTCTCTCTTTCTTCCCCCCCTCTCTCTCTCCTCATTTCTCTCCCGCCCCTCTCTCTCTCTACTTTCTCCTCTCCTTCTCTCTCTCTCTCTCTCTCTCTCTCTCTCTCTCTCTCTTCTCTCTCTCTCTCTTCTCTCTCTCTCTCTCTCTCTTCTCCTCTCTCTTCTCTCTCTGTGAGCGATCGGCTGCCACTAAAGTGATTATATTTCCGATGATCTCCCTAAAGAAGGGCAAGAATAGTGTATTTTGTTGTAGGCAATATGTACCTGGTTTCGAAGGTCTTTGGACAGTAACAACCGTGATGCGAACATTGTTGTAGGCAGTACAGCTGTAAATTGCTCCAAGTGGTTTGCAGTTATTAGAGCTAAAAATATACATGTTCCGAGGTTACTTTTGCTCCGTTCTGTGTTGCTTTTAGTATAGGATCGGCTGATCCATCGTACATACGAGGTAGACATAAAGCATGTACATTTGCATCTACATATACAGGTTCTGTTCTTTGCGCAGATCTCTGTGCCTGGGTCTACGTTGCTATGTGGCTTGATTTCCCTTTTTTTCTTCTTTGCCACGCGAAGGGTTGACGGATTCTCCTCATTACTACATAGGACATGAGCTTACGTCCGCTGTGAGTGTGCGGCATGCCTAGTAGGCATGAGGGGGGCTATGAATAGCGTGCTGCACATGTGAAAGCGTAGGCGGGAGTGCTTGTTGTCTGTCTCGGGACTCCTTCTTAAACTAGGCTTCGATCAACCATATTGACGAGTTTGCTCGTGCGCGGCTGTCTCTGTATCTCTCTTCTCTCTCTGTATCTCTCCTCTCTCTTTCTTTTCTCTCTCTCTCTCTCTCTCTCTCTCTCTTCTCTCTCTCTCTCTCTTCTCTCCCTCTTCTCTCGCCACCTTCTCTCTCTCTCTCTCTCTCTCTCTCTCTCTCTCTCTCTCTCTCTCTCTCTCTCTCTCTCTCTCTCGTCTCTTCTCTCTCTCTCCCCCTCTCTCTCTCTCTCTCTCTTTTCTCTCTCTCTTCTGTGCCTCGTCTCGTCTCTCTTCTCTTCCTCTTCTTTCTTCTCTTCTCTTCTTCTCTCTCTCTGTCTCTTTCTTCTCTCTCTCTCTCTCTTCCTCTTCTCTCTCTTTCTCTCGTCTCTTCTCTTCCTCTCTCTCTCTCTCTTCTTTTCTCTCTCTTTCTCTTCTCTTCTTCCTCCCTTCTTCTTCTC
>NW_020872515.1:627828-632828 GCF_003789085.1 Penaeus vannamei
TTACCCCATAATTTCCCTGATATACTTCATGCCCTCCCCTGCTAACGGGACTATCAAATCAAGATCGTCGATGGAGAAATGGTACTCGATCTCCTGAACGATTCATTCGCAAAAGAAACAACGCCGTAAATCGATGAAATCATAGGATTTAATGCAGAAAAACATCATTTTTTTTCGACTTAGTCTCTGCGAGGGTGCGTCGCGGTCTTCAACAATTACCATGGTCAACTATTAGAATGAAAACAATCATAATCGATGTTGCTAACATCAATAACTAAAAGCACTGAGAGTGTATACCTCCGGTATAGCAATAGGGTCACTGTTGCAAGAAATTTATTTACATTTGAAAATTTACATTAAGACTTTCTGGAACAGGATCAGGATCCGAATCACCACCAAATGGCATCTAAGTAGGGCTAAGACACACCATAGGTAAAAAAATCTGAAAAAATCTGTTCATAACTTGTTAACCAACAAACTAACTAACCAACGCTACCAAACATATCCTTGGCGGAGGTAACAATGACTACAGTAACGAAACATTTGTTATTGCTAGTTATGAATAATGACAGCGATGGTGACTGATATAAATGATGGAAGTAGTAATAAAACAGAGACATAATGATGCTAACAATAGTAATAGTAGTAGTAACAATAGTAGTAGTAGTAGTAATAGTAGTAACAGTAGTAATAGTAATAGTAATAAAAATAGTAGTAATATTAGTAGTAGTAGCAGTAGTAATAGTAGTAGTATTAGTAACAGTAGTAGTAGTAATAGTAGTAATTGTAGTAGTAGTAGTGGTAATGGCAGCAGCAGCAGCAGTAGTAACAGTAGTAGTGATAGTAGTAATAATTGTAGTAGTAGTAGTAATAGCAGCAGCAGTAGCAGTAGTAGTAGTAGTAGTAGTAGTAGTTGTAATAACAGTAGTTATAGTAGTAGTAGTAGTAATAGTAGTAGTAATAGCAGCAACAGCAGTAGTAGTAGTAATAGTAGTAGTGATAGTAGTAATAATTGTAGTAGTAGTAATAGCAGCAGCAGCAGTAGTAGTAGTAATAGTAGTAGTTATAGTAGTAGTAGTAGTAATAGCAACAGCAGCAGTAGTAGCAGTAATAGTAGTAGTGATATTAGTAGTAGTAGCAGCAGTAATAGTAGTGGTAGTAGTACAAGTATGTAATGTCCGAAAAGTGCTTTTGTATTTCATTTCTGATAGTCCAATTTAGGCAACGCTAATGATGATGATAATGCATTATGCGTTATCTCCAGTCAAAATCAAAACCAAGCATACACCAAAACATAAAACACAAAGAAAAGAAAGATATCTACTGACCTGGTCTGACCTCGATAGCGTCTGGAAGGGAGCGAGAGATCTGATCCACCGTACCATCATGAAGAGCAGCCTCGCAGTGGTCTCCTGTGGGAGGGGAGCCAAGAGGTTAAATGTCGAGTTTGCTTCGATTCGGTGAAAAAATATTTTTTATCTCTCAAGTTTTGCTTACATGTTTTTTTCTTCTCATTTTTGCACTGATATTCATTTTTCTTTTTCTTCTCTCCCTCTCCTCACTTTCTATTTTATCCCCAGCAAAGCATCAGCTAGTTCTTTAAACAGACACTGCAAAAGCCAAGTGCCCCGAGTGACCTTTCTTCCATTACTTTCACTTGCAAGCAACAGTGTGTACCCAGATTTCTATAACTAATTATATCTTTAGGTTCTTGTTTTCACACATATCCACACATGAACACTACACGACGGATCGCTTAGACCCCCTCACCTGAAAGATATCCCACGAAGGAGCGAAGGGCAGCACCGACGGAGCCTGCGGGAGGGACACAGCCACCTCCTGCAGGCTGCTACCGCTCGACCCGCTGGTAATGGGTGGGTTCGCGCCCTGCAGGAGGAGAGAGCGACGTTCCTTGTTGCAAAGGAAGTTAAACCAAACTGTTTAGGGCTCGCTGAAGGGTCGTGAGGGAAGACCTCTAGGTCCTTGCTGTTTTACGTTATGTATTTGTTAATCAATGAATTTATTTTATCTACCAATTCAACTTTCTATTTATCTAGTTATATATGTATATATATATATATATATATATATATATATATATATATATATATATATATATATATATATATATACACACACAAACACACACACACACACACACACACACACACACACACACACACACACACACACACACACACACCACACACACACACACACACATATATATATAATATATATATATATATATATATATATATATATATAAATTTGTTTTTTATTACCCAAGTAATGAGATCGACATTGAGCTTTTGTTTCTTTTATATTTCTTTTATATTCCTCACCTGCAGTTTTTCGGCCGAGGACAGCATGTGGAGCAGGCCGTGGGGCTGGGAGGTGGGCACGTGCGGCATAAAGATGGGTGTGGGCGCCAGGATACCCTCGGGGAACATATGGGGGGCGTGGGGCTTGAGGGAGGGCATCGGGGGCGGCGGGAAGAGTAAGGGCGGCAGCTTGGTGGCGTCCTGGGTAGGGTAGTGGTCCCCGGTGGGACCCATGCTGAGGCCTCCCAGCCCCCCTTCCTTGTTCTTGCTCTTCCGAGGACCTCGCTCGTGTTGTACTGCTGTCGGGGGAGAACACGAGCCGCCGTCACTATAACAACCCTTAACCTCGGCTGGAGGAGCTTCTCTCGCCCTCGTGCAAGGCGGCCTTCTCCATGGAAGGATTCGCTGAATTACTGTTATCATTTTCATCTTTATTTTATCTCTTCAGAAACACTATGCTGTTTCTACGAGAAAAAATAAAGTTTAATGCTTAATAATCATCCTTGCTATAGGCACATCATGAAATAATTTTCTGTACCTGTAAAGAACCTTATAGGGATTCATGAAGCAAAAGTAAGAATGCAACAGAACAAAGCATACTGGCTCGTCTTTTTAGAAGAGCAAGTTTGTGAAGGATCTATAGAAAAGTTTTTACGTAATCGAGGGATCGCATTGTATTAAAGAAGATCCAGAACCGACAGAATTTTGTGAAAATATTACATATAAAGGGTTTTAAGGGATCGTTCAATCAAGGTCAAATGGAAAGAGAATCAAAAGTCAAGTGTTTCAAGAGATCGACGACAAAGCGCAAAGAAAAACATTACTCTCTCTCTCTCTCTCTCTCTCTCTCTCTCTCTCTCTCTCTCTCTCTCTCTCTCTCTCTCTCTCTCTCTCTCTCTCTCTCTCTCTCTCTCTCTCTCTCTCTCTCTCTCTCTCTCTCTCGATCATTATTTTTCTTTCCACGATTCGCAAAAAAATATATATATATATATATATATATATATATATATATATATATATATATATATATAGATAGATAGATAGATAGATAGATAGATAGAAAGATAGAGAAGGAGGGAGAGAGAGAGAGGGGGGGGGGGACGAGCGAGAGAGAGAGAGAGAGAATATAAAGAATATAGATGGCGGTCAGATGGCGCAGGGAGGGAGGAAGGGAAGCGGGAGGACTTCAGATGGCATCAGATAGCGCAGGGAGGGAAGTGGGAAGGCGTCAGATGGCGCAGGGAGGGAGCGAGAGGAGGGAGGGAGCGGGGAGGGCGTTAGAGGGCGCAGGGCGGAGGGCGAGGAAGCGGGAGAGGCGTCAGATGGCGCAGGGAGAGGTAGGGAAGCGGGAGGTGTCAGATGGCGCAGGGAGGGAGGGAGGGAAGCGGGAGGGTGTCAGATGGCGCATGGGAGGGAGGGAGGGAAGCGGGAGGGCGTCAGATGGCGCAGGAAGGGAGGGAGGGAAGCGGGAGGGTGTCAGATGGCGCAGGGAGGGAGGGAGGGAAGCGGGATGGCGTCAGATAGCGCAGGAAGGGAGGAGGGAAACGGGAGGACGTCAGATGGCGCAGGGAGGGAGGGAGGGAAGCGGGATGGCGTCAAATGGCACAGGGAGGGAGGGAGGGAAGCGGGAGGGCGTCAGATGGCGCAGGGAGGGAGGGAGGGAAGCGGGAGGGTGTCAGATGGCGCAGGGAGGGAGGGAGGGCGGGAGGGCGTCAGATGGCGCAGGGAGGGAGGGAGGGAAGCGGAGGGCGTCAGATGCGGAGGGAGGGAGGGAAGCGGGAGGCGTCAGATGCGCAGGGAGGGAGGGAGGGAAGCGGGAGGGCGTCAGATAGCGCAGGAAGGGAGGAGGGAAGCGGGGGGCGTCAGATGAAGCAGGGAGGGAGGGAGGGAAGCGGAAGGGCGTCAAATGGCGCAGGGAGGGAGGAGAGGAAGCGGGAGGGCGTCAGATGGCGCAGGGAGGGAGGGAGGGAAAGCGGGAGGGCGTCAGATGGCGCAGGGAGGGAGGGAGGAAGCGGGAGGGCGTCAGATGGCGCATGGAGGGAGGGAGGGAAGCGGAGGGTGTCAGATGGCGCAGAGAGGGAGGGAGGGAAGTGGGAGGCGTCAAATGGCGAGGGAGGGAGGGAGGGTCGCGGGAGGGCGTCAGATGGCGCAGGGAGGGAGGGAGGGAAGCGGGAGGGCGTCAAATGGCACAGGGAGGGAGGGAGGGAAGCGGAAGGGCGTCAAATGGCGCATGGAGGGAGGAGGGAAGCGGAAGGCGTCAGATGGCGCAGGGGGAGGGAGGGAAGCGGAAGGGCGTCAAATGGCGCAGGGAGGGAGGGAGGGAAGCGGAAGGGCGTCAAATGGCGCAGGGAGGGAGGGAGGAAGCGGGAGGACGTCCAATGGCGCAGGGAGGGAGGGAGGGAAAGCGGAAGGGCGTCAAATGGCGCAGGGAGGGAGGGAGGAACGCGAAGGGCGTCAAATGGCGCAGGGAGGGAGGGAGGGAAGCGGAAGGCGTCAAATGGCGCAGGGAGGGAGGGGGAAAGCGGAAGGGCGTCAAATGGCGCAGGGAGGGAGGAGGGAAGCGGAAGGGCGTCAAATGGCGCAGGGAGGGAGGGAGGGAAGCGGAAGGGCGTCAAATGGCGCAGGGAGGGAGGGAGGAAGCGGGAGGGCGTCAGATGGCGCAGGGAGGGAGGAGGG
>NW_020872515.1:652435-657435 GCF_003789085.1 Penaeus vannamei
CCTATAACATAGAAGCAAATAAGGAAGACGAAAAAATCATTGAAGTATTTGTTTATAAAAGCATATGGATATATTAATATATGGATAGGTACATCTACAGATAGACAGGCATTAATTTATCTATTATCATATAACTGAATGTGTATGTATGCGTGTATGTACAAGTGTGTGTACGTGTGTATGCCCATGTATGTGGGTGGGTGTGTTTTTATGTGCGCATGTTTTTGTTTATGCGTCAATGCATGAGTACTTGTATGTAAATTTGCCTGCGTGTGTTTCTATATGTATTTATATGTTTGATTATAAAATCAATCAATATATTTACCTACGTATGTTTCAATGTGTATGTGTATGTTTACGTAAACTACCAACAAAAAGCAAATACTCATTCCTTTTTCAGATTCAAAACCATAATCCATAAAATTATTAAACACAATTTCAATGTCTTTGAACATGCATACCTAAATTTACCAACAGACAGAAATTAATCGTTGCCTTCTCAGATTCAAAACCATAATCCATAAAACTATTAAACACATTTTCCTACATGCATTTCCACACGTATATATATATATATATATATATATATATATATATATTATATATTATATATTATAATATATAATCCTAAATCACAACATTGGTCTTCTCAGATTAACAACCATAATCTATACAATAATCAAACACATTTTCCTGCATGAATTTCCACACGTATTTATATATATATATATATATATATATATATATATATATTAATATATATATATATATATTAATATATATATAATACAATTCCACCAACAGACATTAACTGATCATTGTCTTTTCAGATTCAAAACCACGATCCATAAAATAATCAAACACATTTTCCTACAGAACCTATAAAATCTATAAAATCATCAAACACATTTTCCTACATGTATTTCCACACGTATTTCTATATATATACCTAAATCCCCAACAGGCATTAACTAATCATAGTCTCCCCAGATTCAAAACCATAATCCATAAAATAATCAAACACATTTCCCTACATATATTCACGTATTTGTACATGTATACCTAAATCCCCAACAGACATTAACTAATCATTGTCTCCCCAGATTCAAAACCATGATCCATAAAATCAGTAAACACATTTCCCTACATATATTCCCACACGTATTTCTATATATATACCTAAATTTACCAACAGACATTAACTGATCATTGTCTCCCCAGATTCAAAACCACAATCTATAAAATCATTAAACACATTTCCCTACATGTATTCCCACACACATATTGTAAATACCTAAATCACCAACAGACATTAATTGATCATTGTCTCTTCAGATTCAAAACCATCGGCTACGACCAATACAGAGATAACTGCGAATTGAGTAGCGAAGGCGCAGGAAACCGTTATAATTTCTTGACTGATGATGACTTTGATTTTTACGAAAAGTCGAGGAACTGCAGGTGAGGTGTTTTTTTTTTCGTTTTCATTAAGGTGGAAGATGGTGGTGATAGTGGCGGTGGAAGATGGTGGTGATGGTGGTGGTGGTGATGATGATTATGATAATGAGGAGGACAATGTTATGTAAAATGTGGA
Source organism: Penaeus vannamei (assembly GCF_003789085.1). Lineage (NCBI taxonomy): Eukaryota > Metazoa > Arthropoda > Malacostraca > Decapoda > Penaeidae > Penaeus > Penaeus vannamei. Next base: position 654,030 of record NW_020872515.1, read on the forward strand.
GTTGTGTTGATGGTGATGGAATTTATCATAATGATAATTATCACATGCATAATTATGACAATAGTGATGATAATGGCAATAGGAATGATAACGATGACAATAACAAATCAACAACAATAATAAAATCATGATAATAATAATGTTGATAATGATTACGATAGTAATGATAATAATGATAATAATAATGATAAGGATAATAATAACAATGATAGTTGAAATAATAATGATAACAAATAGTGACAACAATAATCATCATCATAATGATAACGATAGTAATAATGATACAGATGATAATAATACTAATGATAGTAATAATGATAATGATAGTATTATTAATAATGATGATGGTGATAGTGATAATGAAAATGCTAATTACAATTATGATAATGAACATAATGTTAATAACATCACAAGTAATAACGACAATGAAAAAGATAATGATATTGATACTGATGATGATAATGACAGCGAAAACGATAATAATAATAATATTACCAATTTCCTACCTTTCGACAGAAACAACGGCAACAATAATTATGACCACGGCAACCATAATCACAATAACTATGGCAACAATAATTATGGCAACAATAATTATGGCAGCAACAACAACTATGGCTTCAGAGATGGTACGTTATAAGTTCATGTTAGCATTCATACACTGTACACATAAGAATACACCTGTCTTCTATATACAATTTACTACCGCATGTATACAACATATGTACACATACATATGCATCCTCATGAATGAAAACACTCATTCAGATATGCAGAAATGCGTTCAGACTAACGCACACACGTATTCACACGCACATATATATTCACATACACACGTATACATAATTTCACATTCACACACACATATATTCAAATCAATGTACACATACATGGTTATACAGGCTCACAGAACCATAGATATACATTCAGCATATACAGTACATATATACATATATATGCGTAATATTTTTTTTATGCAAATTAAAATTCAGGTGATCTTAGGCCTACCTAACATAATATCTCTTTATCAATGACAAATCCAAATGGTACGTGCTTTCCAAATCATTTGTGAAGCAGAGAAAATAGAAAAGGAAAAGGAAAAGGGGTAGAAATGACAAACAAAACAGTAACATGAAAATCTTTAAAAATAAATAAATAAATAAATAAATAAATAAAATTTTTCTAAAGATCAAAGTTTTTTTGTATATAATTGGAAAACCAAAGCAAACATCTCTAAGTAAGAAAAAACAGAAAACAATCATATATCAAAGAAATAAACCTTTATTCCAACTTTTTTGTCCTCCAACCATACAAGAAAATAACCTTTATTGCTTTTTTTTTTTTTTTTTAATAACCCTTATTTCACTCTTTTCCTTCAACACAAAAAAATTACCTTTATTCCAACGTTATTTCAATTATCCCCAAACCACACAAAAAAACTAAACTTTATTCCAACTTTTTTTCCCCAACCACAGAAAAAAAAAACTATTCCAATTTTTTCTTTCATCCAACCACAAAAGAAAATAACCATTACTTAAACTTTTTTTTTTTTTTTTTTTGCTCTCCAACCTGAAAGAAAACCTTTATTTCACTTTTTTCTCCAACCAAACAAGAATATAACCTTCATTTCCCCTTTTTTTCTTTTTTTGTTCTCCAACCACACAAGAAAACAACCTTTATTTCACTTTTTTTCCTCAACCACACCAAAAATAGCCTTTATTCCAACTTTTCCCCCCAACCAGACAAAAAAAAAATGATTCCAACTTTTTTTCCTCCAACCACACAAGAAAATAACCTTTATTTCTTTTCCTTTTCTTTTTTTCTTTTTTTCTTGTTCTCCAACCACACAACTTTTTTTCTCCAACCACACAAGAAAATAACCTTTATTTCTTTTTTTTTTTCTCCAACCACACAACTTTTTTCCTCCAACCACAGAAAAAAATAGCCTTTCTTTCCACTTCTTTTCCCCAGAGTGCTTCCGCCTGGCCAAAACCGAGACGACGGTTGAGCTCCCACGAGACCGGTTGGACGTGAGAGACATCAGAGAGTGTGAAATGGAGTGCAAGAGGTCCAGGAGGTTCACCTGTAGATCATTTGCCTTCAGGTGAGTGTACTAATTAGCGAGAGAGAGAGAGAGAGTAGAACATGGTAGTGTACATAATAATCGGAAAATAATGGGATAAGTTGTAGTCTATAGAATGAGGATATTGTTCTATACCAGGTATCAGTGGGTAGTGTGTGGTGGTGTTGATATGGTGTAGCGAGTGTAAATGTAGTGGGGACATTGTAGTTACTGAACATGGTAGTTCGTTGGAAAAAAAGATTTAGATTCTAAAGGATATAGTGTATACTAAAGTAGGAATTACATATCATGTAAATAGTGTTATTTTGTGGTATTGTAGTTTGCATGCTCTTTTGGTGTAAGATTTTCTTCAGTTTGATTAGTATGTAGTGCTGAAAATTGTTCATAAACAGAGAGAGAGAGAGAGAGAGAGAGAGAGAGGAGAGAGAGAGAGAGAGAGAGAGAGAGAGAGAGAGAGAGAGAGAGAGAGAGAGAGAGAGGCAAGGAGAGAGAGGGATGTATATAGATAGATAGATAGATAGATAGAGAGAGAGAGAGCAAAAAGAGGAATTGGAGATATTTGAAGAGAAAAGAGAGCAAACAAAAGGGCCCATCTTTGTACAGCAAAAGCATTTTATGACCATCTGTGCAGTTCGGACATCACACAGTCCACAGAGCCTGTTCAGAAAACCTTTAGTTATTTTCCCACGACAGTAAAAGCAGAATTTCTTGTACAAAGTCCTCTCCACAGTTTCACATTCCCAGATCATTCCATGTAGGCTGAGCAGTTTTCTTGCATTTCGAGAGACCGCATAGAAATGTTTTTCGTGCGTGCAGACTGCTGTATAATACCACCAACGCGAAAGTTTGTGATTTTTAGGATTCCGTTCGTCACAACTACCTTGTTTTGTAGTAAGTGGTTGTTACGAGAACTTTTCTTTTATTCTACTTTATTTTATTTCTTACTTGTTTATATGTTTATTCACGTATTCACTTACTCATTCATTGCAAGTCGAGGATGCATTTTAGAAATTGGTTCTAATCGGTTGAATGCAACATGTTTTGCGCAAGATTGTATCTAAAATAATTAACATCACCCTGTTAATTATCAAATGATTGTCAGCGTCAACCAATCAATCTGTAATCATCCATGACCAATTTACAAATTGCATATCTTGAAATTAAAACAGCCACAAGGTCTTGAAGTTTAGTTGAATGTTAAGTGTTGCAATGTTGCTAGTTGCTAAGAACAAACCATAGTTTCTTAGTCAGTCTCGTTGCATTCCTTCACGTCACGTCGGGAGCAGAGAAATAAGAAAGAATTAAAATGTTAAATGCATTTCT